>MVAJ01000050.1:0-136138 GCA_014825545.1 Cystofilobasidium capitatum | reverse complement strand
CGAGCCCTTCGTCCCGGGCACACACCTTCGCACCGACCTCATGATCACTGGACCTGGCTCACACAACGGTCCTGTCTCCGAGTTGGACATCGCGGTCGTCTCGGCAGGCACTCTTGCTGGTCGGTCACCCCCTCTTCCCTCTTCTTCTCTTCCTTTCGTCTCCTCTTCGTCCCTTGGACCTCTTGCCGCTGCCGCCTCTGCCGCTCTTCTTCACTCCCTCCATGTGACTGAAGACGCCAAGCGCACAAAATACCAGGGCAGGACTTCCTCTCCCTTCTTCCCCTTTGTCTTCTCCTCTGCTGGCACTCTGTCTCCCTCTTCCCTTCCTCTCCTTAACCAGTGGAAGGACCAGATGCCCCACTTTTCCCTCTTCACCCGTCTTCTATCTCTTCAACTTCTTCGCGCTCGCGCTTGCTTTTTTGCTTTTAACTCTATTTCGAGCTGGGCCAATAGCTCAATGGTAGTGACCGCCCACTCGTTCCCTTCTTTGGGAGCGAGAGCTCTGCCCTAGTCGTTCAAATCTGCTCAGATACTTTTATTTTGCTTCGTTTTTCCATTCGATCCTCGTTAGACTATTGATGCTTCGTGACACCCTAACCCAAAAGCTGTTTCCCCTTTTGCTTTTGTACCCTCTTCGCCCTCTCCCCTCCAGCTCTCAAGAACACCACGTATCACGCATGTCCTGCGCTGTCCTTTACTCGAATCTCCCTGAGAGCGTCGTGTGCCACGCGAGAGGAGGATGATTGCAAGTGCCCCTTCGAATACGTGTTGAGCGATTGAGCCCTCGCGCCTGCGTCGCAAACAGCCGCTTCCCTCCGAACCATCAACAGTCTCATCCGTCCCCTTCCTCTCGCTACTCGGAGGTCGCACGTCTGCTTGCTCGGGTCTCCCTCGCTTCGTCTGCCTCTATCTGCCAACTCACAACTGCCTCGGCCCGTCAGCCCACCTGCCGGCGACAGTCGCACGTCCCCCTCCACTCCCGCCTGTCAGCCCATCGACCTCCCTCCCATCCTTCGCTCGCCACTGGAACCCTCCTGGCTGGCACTCAACGTCAAGGCAGCTGCAGCAGTACAGGACTCCTCAATATGGCTGAAAAGAATAACATCAAGGTCGTGTGTCGGTGTGTCCCTTCCTTCCCCCTTTGACACACAGCGCGCACCCCTTTCCCGACGAGCTTCGATCCTGATCCCACGCTACCTGCTTCCCTCCATATGACCCAAGGTTCCGACCTCTCAACTCGCTAGAGAAGCGAGAACAGTCCAAGGTCGTCGTCTCCTTCGACGAGAACCTCAAGACGGTCGGGCTTCTCGGAGAGAGTGTGTCTCTGGCTGGTCCAGAGAAGGTGCGTCTCCAGTGACTCGTCTTGCAGCTCGCACCCTGGACTGACAACCTCTTGCGGCTTGGAACCAACAGGACGGCTTCACGTTTGATCGCGCGTTCGCCATGGACACGAAGCAGATGGAGATTTACCAGTACGGTATCCAGGAGACAGTGCAAGGTGCGATCTTCCGCCTGCTGCGCTACCTCTTGCGTCCGAGCTCACCTCTTCCTCGGTCTGTCCCCCGCAGATGTCATGAAGGGCTACAACGGGACCGTCTTCTCGTATGGTCAAACCGGATCCGGTGCGTCTTTTCCTCCTGCAGTTGCTGTTGAGGTTGCCTGACGCTGTGTCCATTGACTGTGCGCAGGTAAAACATTCACGATGATGGTGCGTGCGCCCTCCCTTCTCCCCGCCCTGTGTTGACGACTGACTCTCTGCTTGACTTCAGGGAGCCGACATCGACGACGAAGAGCTCAAGGGTATCACCCCTCGAATCACCGAGCAAATCTTTGACGAGATCATCGGCAGTTCGGCCAACATTGAGTACATGGTCAAGGTGTCGTACATGGAGATCTACATGGAGCGCATCCGGGATTTGCTGGCGCGTGAGTGTCTCTCATCTTCACTCTTGGAGGCTCAGAGTTGAGAATTGACAAACATGCCCTTTCTCGACTTCAGCCCAGAACGACAACCTGCAGGTGCACGAGGAGAAGTCGCGAGGTGTCTACGTCAAGGGCCTCACCCAGTACAACGTCTCCGAGGCCGCAGAGGTCTATCAGATCATGAAGCAAGGACAAGCGTCTCGTGCCACGAGCTCAACGAGTGAGTTCCCCGGCCGTTCCTAGTTCCAGCAGCCCAGCGGACTGACACTCCTCCTTCCCCGCTACGTCCAACAGACATGAACGCTGAGAGTTCGCGATCACACTCGATCTTTGTGATCAACATCAGCCAACGCAACGTTGACACGGGGGAGGCCAAGAGCGGTTTCCTCTACCTGGTCGATCTGGCCGGTTCGGAGAAGGTCAGTCCCGCCAGCCTCTCCCGCTCGTCTTGCAGAAGCTGACGTACACCTCTACTCCCGCCCGCGCAGATCGGCAAGACTGGCGCTACAGGACAGACGCTCGAGGAGGCCAAGAAGATTAACAAGAGTTTGTCCGCGCTAGGAATCGTCATCAACGCCCTTACGGATGGAAAGGTGCGTGTGGTCTTTGACCGTTGCCTTCGTGCGCGTCATGTACTGACTCCCGGTCTCTGCTTGACAGTCCGTTCACATCCCCTACCGAGACTCGAAGCTCACTCGAATTTTGCAAGAGTCGCTAGGAGGAAATTCGAGAACAACCCTCATCATCAACTGCTCTCCGGCCTCCTACAACGAATCGGAAACTCTGTCAACCCTCCGGTTCGGCATGCGAGCCAAGTCGATCAAGAACCAGGCTCGTGTCAACAAGGAGCTCTCCCTGCCGGAACTCAAGATCGAGCTCAAGCGAACCAAAGAGTTCGTCTCTCGACTCGAGTACGAGGTTGGGCGGTGGCGCATGGGAGAGCAGGTGGATCGCGCGGAATGGGCATCGTCGACGGGAAGCGGTAGTGCTCCGTCCAACGCTCCTCCGGCAACTCCCACCAGCCTGAATCGAACCTCCACGCTCGCCAACGCCTTCATCGACGGTCTCAAGGACGGCTCGAGTCGCCCGATGACACCCGGCGGAGGCGCGCTTGACAAGGATGAGCGAGAAGACTTCTTCAGGAGAGAGAACGAACTCAACGATCAGCTGGCAGAGAAGGTTTGTCTTCACAGCGTCTCACTAGATGACCCTGCGACTGACATCCTTCACTTTCGACGGCCTGCAGGAAGCTGCGTTGCTCGCTCAAGAGAAGACGCTGCGACAGCTTCGAGAGGAGCTCACGCTCATCCGAGAACAGGAGTCGAGCGCCTCAAGAGTGAGTCGTCTTCCGCTGTAGGCCTCTTACACCATCTGACCACTCACTCTCTTCCTCAGGAGCTCAAAGCGCACTCAGCAGACCTCAACGAACTTCGACTCGTCAAAGAGCGCTTGGAGTACGACAATAAGGAGTCCACCATCCAGATCGACACCCTTCGGGAGCAGATCGAGGAGAACGAGCGCGAGATCGAGGACCTTCGAAAGCAGATGGAGGCTATCAAGATCAGCGCAAAAGATGCCGCCGCTGAGGAGAAGGAGCGCAGGAAGGCTGAAAAGATGGCTGCGATGATGGCCAAGTTCGATGCGGTGAGTCTTCTTTGTTCTCTGGCCTTACGCTCGCAACTGACGCTCCGTTTTTCTGCAGGAGGGCACTTTGTCAGAGAAGGAGGACGCCATCCGCGTTACTCTTGCAAAGCTCCACGGTGTCGATCCTGAGGACCCTTCGACCGCCCTGACCCACGAGGACGTGACTATGATCTACCGGCAGCTCTCGGAACGACAAGCCCTGCTCCGGGAGTCCAACGACAAGCTTCGGCACGCTCAAACCGAGGGTGAGAGTGTCAACCGTCGACGAGAGGAGGTCGAGCAGCGTCTAGAGACTCTGGAAGCCGAGTACGAGGAGCTTCTAGGTTCGTCAATCGTTCAACAGACTGCTTTGCCCTCTCAAGCTGACGTGATAATTCTTTTGCCCCGCCTTCTTGCAGAGAGGACCATCTGCGAGGAGGAGACGAGCAACGCGGACGTAGCTGAGTCACTTGAAGACTTGAAGGTGCGTCTTGCTCCGCTTGAGACCTGATTTCGTCCACCGCTGAATCTTTGACGACTCTGCAGGGCAAGCTCGAGGCTCAGTACGCTGCCAAGCGCGACATCCAGGTCAGCGAGATCTCGGACCTCAAGCAGCAGCTGGAACTTCGAGCGCAAGAGCTCAAGAACCAGACTGCGACAATTGACAACCTCAAGGGCGTCAACGAGGAGCTCAAGCGCGCGTTTGCTGTGTCGTCGGCGGGCATGGAGGGAAGCAAGAACCTAGCAGAGAGCGCTAAGGACCTCGAGCGGACACGGAAGGCCATCGCTATCCAGCTGGCGGACTTCGAGGGCTCGAAGAGGAACCTCATGCGGGATCTGCAGAACCGGTGCGAAAAGGTACATCTTCTCTGCTTCGCTTGTTGTCAATCCTGCGCGGACTGACGAACCCTCTCCCGATGCGTTTAAGGTCGTCGAACTCGAGATCCAGCTGGACGACCTTCGCGAGCACTACAACACTGTCATCAAAGCTGCCAACTCCAAGAACCAGCAGAAGAAGATGGCGTTCCTCGAGCGGAACTTGGACCAGCTCGCGCTCGTTCAGAAGCAGGTCAGTCGAAGCCCAGCCGTTCGAAATCGAGTTGGCAGAACCGTCGCTGACATCGCCTTTTTTACGTTCGCCTGGACAGCTCGTCGACCAGAACACGTCACTCAAGAAGGAAGCCGGTATCGCCGAACGCAAGCTCCTGGCTCGCAACGAGCGGATCATGAACCTCGAGCAGCTCCTGCAGGACGCCGACCGTCGACTGGTCCAGCAGAACGTCAAGTTCGAGCAGCAGTTAATCGCCATGAAGGACCGAATCGAAGCCGCTCATGGTCCGTTCCTCCCGATCGTACCGCTCCGCTGACTCGTCCGTTGAAACCTGATAATGACTCCCGCTCTACCAACTCTCCTAGCGTCCAAGTCAGCGGCTCCTGCTTTCAACACCGGTCGCATCGCCAAGCCCATCCGAGGAGGAGGTGGTTCTGCTCCCGTTCAGTTGCCGCCCACGTCGACCATGTCCGCAGCCAGTCCCATCCCTGGTTCGCCGCTCTCTCGGGTCAAGGAAGACGAGGGCAGCATGCGAGGCAGTACGTCGCAGAAGAGACAGTCGTGGTTCTTCAACAAGGCCTGATGAGGTAGAAGGAAGGGGAGAGGGTGGAAAATTGGTTTCGACCTTTGCTTGCTTCACGGTTTAGACAGACATGACGACAATCCCATGCACACTTTACGACTACAGACGTTGGATCGTCGAAGGGGTCATGCATGGTGAGAGGAGTGAGGGTTGGAGGAGCAGAGAGTCGTCAAATGTCGACCTTGCGGGTGAGAATCGTGATGGAGTAGCCAAAGGAGAGTGGTAGGTCGCCGTGAAGATTTTATGTAAGGGCAGGCCATCAGACGATCTGTTCGCTGATGGTCGAGGTGGCGAGCCAGTACTACGAGAGATGAAAGCAACATCAGAGTGGGTCAGCTGTGAGGTCAAGAGAACTGAAGCTAGCGAGGAAGATCGACGCTGACGTTCGAGATGACGGTCCGGACCCTGTCGACGAACCAAAAGTGCGCCGTTCCATCCTTCTTCTTAACCCAGTTGAGGCGGGCATTCATGCCCATCCCGGCTCGAACGCTTCCTTGGGCCACCGTCGAGGACTCCATCCAGACAACAACCTTCGGCTCGGAGCAACCCTCAGTCCTAGGCATGAACGCTTCCTCGGATAGCGCATCGGTGGGTGCTGAAGGGGCGAAGGGAGCCGGCGTCGGGAACCAGTAGCGGAGGATGATGGGGGCGAGTGAGTCTTCGGACTTGCTGAGAAGGAAGTGGTCGGCTACCTCTGCCTGCACTCGCGCCTCCTCGCCGACGGCGACAAATTGGAAGAGGGCATCTTGCTCTGCAACGAGGGTCCAGTCCTCCAGCGTATCCGAGTCGAGCAGTGGTTTGAGGAACGCCGAGGGATCGCAGCTCGAGAACTCGGACACGTCCCATCCCGCCATCCAGTCTTCAGGCTGGTTGTTTGGGTCCCAGGTGTCGACCGCCGGGCCCGCCTGTTGTTGATGCTCGGCCCATGCTGGAGAGTCGGTCGTCCATCTGTCGGCGTCGATCAACGTCGAGGAAGACGCGCTGACAGCCGTGCCCCAGGCCAGAGACGCTCCGAGACCCTTCTGCAGATCGTCCGCCGACGGTTCACCCGAGACTGGCGTTGGCGTCTCTGATGGCATCGAGGACTCCTTGACGTCCGTGTCGTTGTCGTTGTCGGTGGTAGCCAGCGCGGCCAAGGCGGGGGCAATGTCAACCGTGATGGACTCCGCCATGTCCTCCTCGAGTGAGGGAGTGGGCAACCAAGGAGGAATGACCTAGAGGGCGATCACAGCCAAGTCAGTATTGAAAGATTGTCAAGGACAGTCAACAAGAGGACGTACATCAGTCGAACCCCACATCCTTAAGCAAACGAGGTTGAAGCCGTCCGTAAACGCCTGGCGTGTGTCTAAACGAACGACGGGTACGTCAGCATCTCGGAGAAAGAAAGGCAATCCACAGAAGAAAGCACGCAGACGCACCCAAAGCCATAGGAAGCTCCTCCCTCGCCTGCTCGCACAGCTCCTGGACAGCGACAAAACCCCGCGCGTATTGACTCTCCGTTAGTACGCCGTGCGCCTTGACGTACTTGACGAACGACCAGACAACCTGAGGGGCGGCGGCAAGCATGAGTTTGCTCCTGAAAAGGGTCAAAGGTGATTCCAATTTCTGTCAGTCGGCGCAGAAATCGATCTCTTATAGATAGGCTGGGGTGAGGACTCACGAACTCATGCCCCTCTCCAACATCACGCTGCTAAGGAACGCCCTGACGGTGCCGACCATGTCCTCGAGGAAGCGACTCTTCTCCTCTTCCTCGTCGCCGAGGTCGCCTTCAGGATGGAAGCCGACGTCCGGTTCGAGGTCCGAGTTCGAGTCAGAGTCGATGTCGCTGCTGTGGTCCGGGATAGGTGCCGCCTCCTTCCGCTTCTCGAGCTGCGCGTAGTTGACAAACTGACAAAGTCGCGATGGATAAATGTTGGTCAGTCTGATGCGCAAGCGAAAGCAAAGGACAGAGGACGCACAATGTCCCAGATCTGCATGAGGTACTGCTCCCGGTTGATGACATGGATTCGCGAGCTGGCGTACTCCTTCCTTGCGCGCTGGAGCCTCAGTAAAGCGGGTGTGACCCTGAGAGAACCAAGGGAAGCACAAGTCGGTCAGTCAGCTTCTCCAGAAGTGGCTCTGAAAGAGGACGAGGAGCGCTGGCGGGACTCACGCATCGTACGGCTCCTTGCCCCTCGTGTCAATGCTCTCGGGCCCCTCCCACCCTCCAGGCCCAAACAGGTCCTCCGTCCGAATGATCCCCCTCCGCTGCATCTGCAGTCGAGGCGCTCGAGGCTTCTTGTTTCTCTTCTTGTTGGGTTTTCGCCTCTTCTTGACCTTGTGGGCGGAGGACGAGTGCTCGACGTTGAGGTTGACCGTCGGAGTTCCGTTGCTGCAGGTCAAGAAGAGGCCCAATCGAACGGACATTAGACACTCGCAAGCTCTCTGGAAGTCAAGACAAGAGAAGGAACGCACCTATCAAGCTGCTCAGGCCTGTCCTCGTCGTCCTCCGAGGCACTGTCGTCGCCCTCGCCCTCGGGCTTTGGGTGGCCAGCAGGCCACGGCTGGTTCTGGAGGCCGGTCGGGACGAACTGAATCCATCGCAGCAAGCAGCTCAAGCCCTCGTCGGTTCCCCTACCAGAAAGCGATCAGATGATAAAGCTAGAGCTCGAAGGACAGCGTACCTGGTCGATCTTGAGCATGTCCGGCACCCTGGGCCAGGGCGGGAAGGCAAAGTAGTACTGGTGCGTCGCGTCGGCCTCGTCGGCGGGGACCATGTTGGGCAGGACGGTCTCGCCGTCGTCGACGTCGATCGGTGAAGAGGGAGGAAGCTTGCGAGTGCCGCCGTCGTTCATCGTTCGTAATTTGCTGTTGTCTTGCTGGGAATGGCTGTCGAGCGCTCAGTCCAGCCAGGTCTGTCGTCGGACTCTGCGCTCGCAGATCCGGAACTCATGGGCACCCATCCACCTGCACCGACAACAACCTCGAAGCAGCAAGCAAGAGGAAGTCGTGAAATAGTACAAGATCGAAGGAAGAAACTATAGGAAACCGTTCAAACCTGTTGAGAGCTACTCGGCACAAAGATGAAAACATGAACCCTCACCCCTTCCCCCTCCTCCCTCCCCTCAGAATCGAATACCCTTCAATCCTCTTCTCCAACGACAGACCCCACCTGCGGGCCCATCTCACTACCCACCAGCCAGCCTCTCTCCCTTTCTCCCGACTCGACGTAAGGCTCAGGCAAAGCCGTCCCGTCCGCGTATGGGTCCTCCCTCGACGAACCCCCCGACTCCGGTCGTCCAACGACAAACGACGACCCCGAGCCCGAGGTTGAGTACTGACTCGTCCCGTCCAGCTCCAGCTCCAGCTCGGGCGGGTGGCCGTCCATCGATGGTGGAGGGTCGGTCGAGGAGATTCCGCTCGGGACGGATGAGAGGCCGAGGACATCGAGGTCGACTGCGACGGAACGACGGTATTCGGAGAGGGGTAAGAGTCGTGAGACGACGAGGTTCAGAAACCGCAGGAAGGGGCAGAGGTGGAAGGCAAGAAGGTCGTCAGCGCTGTCAACTTCAGAAGGACTCGGTCGAGAGGCAAGAGAACTCACCCCCTCCGTCGTCGCCCGGTCCCAAATCCAAACTCACGTGCCTGCGCTCAAACGCTTGCAGAGTCCCAAGCATCGCAGGAGTCAGAACGACTTTGAAACGACAACAAGAAGAGCGTGGTCAGTCCGTCGGCGCGCATGTGAAAGAAAGTGAAGAGTGGGAAACTTGCGACCTCGCACACCGGACCCGAGGTCGAGGCGGGTCACTGTGACCTCGTCTGCCCAACACGTAAAGAAACCAACAATCTGCGTCAGTCACACCTGTCGAGAAAGGGAATGTTGAGCGCAATAGAGACGAACCTCCAACTCCTTCCTCGTTGCCTTCCATCACCTCAACGCCATTCAAGTGTTTGGGAGACGTGGCGGCCGAAGGATGGTCCGACTCGGACGAAAACCCAAGGGCAGACAAAAAATCCAGCTCGTCGGCCTCCCTCGAGGGCCCATCGGGGGGATGGCCGTCAGGGAAGTGCGAAGGTCCGTCAGGGAGGTAGGCGTGACCGTCGGGGGGATGGCCGTCAGGGAAGTGCGAAGGTCCGTCAGGGAGGTAGGCGTGACCGTCGGGGAGCTCGTCAGGTCCAGGATGGGCCGTCGAGGGTGACGAGGAGGAGACTTCTGTAAGGTAGAGAGAGACAGGCTGTCAGCCGAGGGGAGGGAGAGGAGGAAAGGGGAAGAAAGGGAACGGACCGTCGGCCATGCAAGGGATGTTTGATCGATGCAAAGGAAAAGTCGATGAGAGAGGCAGGCGGTCGGGTTCGTCGGTGGACAGTAGAGGAGAGATGGGGAACTAGGGTGAGGCGACAGAGACGTCGTAGAGAAGCAGCGAGAGGGAGCTGAGGAGGATTAGGGGGAAGAGTGTAAGTTGAGCGAGAAGGTCCGTTTTCTCAAGCCCTAAGCATGGGCTGCGTCAGGGTCACCAACCCTGGCGGAAGATCGAAGAGCGCGAAAGGGCGAGGGCCAGCTCCTGCCGGAGGGTCGGGCGAAAGACGATTGGGGGCGGACAACGACGGCGGACAGACATTTCTTCTGCGAGCGCATCCCCATCGAAGGCTGTTGAAGACCGCAAGTTAGGAGCGTCAGGACGACAGGCGCGAGTTATCCCAGCACACACAGTCCGAGATGGGTAGGGAAGGAGGTCAGCACAAGAGCAGAGTAGCAAGGGGGAGGGTGGTCGTCCGATGACAGGGGCGAGCGAAAGCGAGATCTGCGCGCGACGGCAGGATCTCGAAACTCCGCCCGACAGCCAGCGACAGAACGTTGGGAGAGAGCACCCTGGAAGACCACAACGAGAGACCACAAAAGAGGAGAACATGCTAGACAGCGCTGCTGCCCTTCTCCTTCTGCTCTCCTTGCGCGCCAGAGTCTGCAGTCGGAAACACCCCCCTCCCTCCCTCCCAAGTCCACTCATCCCACTCCAACCGTCCCTGCTCAACCTTCGCCTTGACCAATCCCGTCCACCCAAGGTCGCCCTTCACAAGCCTGCCCTCGACAGCCTGGCGTCGGTGATCGAGTTCGGCCCGTTCGCGCGCGCGGCGTTCGGTTGCCCATTCGACGTGGCTTTTGTCTGGTGCGAGCCTGGGGAGTTCTCGGCGGAGAAGAGGGCCGAGTCCAGAGCTTTCCTTCAGAGTAGAAGCTGTCGAGGTCGAGGACGAGGAGGAAGGAGAGGTCCGTGTCTGATCAATCGTTGCGGGCGAGGATGCCGAGTGGAGGACGGCGTCGAGCGCAGCCCGTCGCTCCTGACCCGTCCAGTCGGCCAATGCAGCAAGGTAGAGGTTCTGTTGGAGCGTGTTGGCTTGCCTGCCGAACCCGGACGTCTTGAGGAGCGACTGTGGCGAGAGAGCTTGGAGTGGTTGTCAGCGAGGGTAAGTCGGGTGTTCGGGTGAGGGGGGACAGGGAGTGCGGGCCGGAGGCTGTACAGCGCGCAGTGGGGCAGAGGGAAGAGCAAAGAAGAGAACAAGCGGCGAGAGAAAGAGATGCAGGGAAGTGCGAGAGAGAGGGGGGGGGGGGCAGTCCGTACCTCCTGCTCATCGACGCACGCCGTCGCCATCCTCCTGAGTCCCTCGCACTTGCCCGACAAGTGACCCACAACAGGCATCACCCCATCCGCACACGCTCTAAAAGCACCAACGAGGTCCGAGCAGTTGACCTCTGCCTGGCGACGGACGAACGCGACCTCGGGAGAGGAGAGGTGGGCCTGATACCCTGCGGGTGTGGATCGGTCGAGGGCTGCTTCGTTCGTTGCGTGCGAGGCGAAGCGGGCGAGTTCGTCCTCGGTCAGAGGGCGGCGGGAGGAGGGCTGTGCGGGTGCGGGTGAGGGTGGGGAGGGTGAGGGTGCTGAGAGAGCTGCCTGGGTGTGAGTGTCTGTCTGAGGGGGTGCGTGTGCTGTGAAGGGGTTGACTGGCAGGGCTGGCAGGTAGGCCTCGAGGGTGAATGGGTTGGCCGCAGAGGGAAGGGCGGGGGCAGCGGGAGCGGGAGGAGTCGGATCCGGTGGTGCAGGAGTGAGAGTGGGATCCGGACCGGGATCCGGAGAAGACAAGAACGACAGCCAGCCCATCGTCCAGAGAGAAGTGGAGGGGAGGGGAGGAGGAAGAGAGATGGGCGGAGTTTGGGCCAGTGAGTGAGATGGACAGATGACTTAGCTGACTCAGATGAATGACCAATGACTGGTTTCATCTGGTGGTCTTTCTCCTCGTCCGCCAACTCGTCTCGCCTTTGCTCCCTCGTTGCTTACTCTCTCTCTCCCCCTACTCTGTTACTCTGTTACTCTCCCTTCTTTCCTCTTTCTTCTTTCTTTCTCTCGCACCTCTCTCGCCGATACCCTCGCTCGTCTTTCCTCGTGCGGACCATACCCACAGCAGCCCTTCCATGCCCGCCCCCGCCCGCTCGCCCATCCCCTCATCCTCCAACCCCCTGCACTCAATGCACCACCACCACAACCACCACAACACCCACCCCCACCACCACAGTCAGGACGACTACTACGACGACGACGGTCCCGTTCTCGCAGGTCCGGCCAAGGGCGACGTCCTCAAGGGCCTGCTCGACGTCTGGTGGAGCGACGACGAGGTCAGTCTCTCTTCTGCTCCTTCTTTGATCGCGTTTTCCCTTCCCACTGCGCAGGCTCGTCCCACGTCTGTGGGCGACTGAGGTACCCTCACAAGTGCTCCGGTGCAGGGTGTAGGGGCGTTTGGGGGCTGGAAGGGACGCTGTTTTTGTTTGGGGAGCTGCCCGACTCGCCTGCTTTAGCTCCAGACCTCCCTCGCGCTGGTTCGCTCAACGTCTTGTCGGCAGCAGCGGCCTGCGTTCATATGGCCTGCTACCTGTCATCGTCCCTGCGACCCTCCGGAGGGTCTTTTTGAGCTGCGTCTCCTGTCTGTGGTCCAGCGCTGACTCTTTCCCTTCTGCTTGTTGTTTGATCGCCTTCCCCCCTCCTTCCTCCTTTCTCGCTTTTCCATCGTCCCTCCGCCTGTTCCTCCTCTCTGTCGGCTTCCGCACTCGCAGGAGGAGGATCCCGAATGTCCGTTGTGCATGGAGGAGATGGACCTCAGCGACGTCAACTTTAAGCCTTGCCCATGTGGATACCAGGTGCGTTCGTCTTCCTTCGCCTGTCTGCGCTGGCAGGTTACTTCCTGCCCCTTTGACGCTCGCCCCGAGTCGCAGGCAGGCCGTGTTCGAACCCTGGACCCAACGCTGACGCTGCGCCTGCCCTGTTTTCCTTGCTTTGCGTCAATGGCTCCTGTCATCGCGGTCCTGGTGGTCCTTCATCCCTACCCTTGCTCCTTCCACCCTCTAGATCTGTCGGTTCTGCCACCATCACATCATTGCGAACCTCAACAAGCGATGCCCTGCCTGTCGTAGAGAATACACCGAGGAGGACGCAGAGTTTGTGCCCGTCGCGCCCGAAGAGTACGTCGTCTTGCATCTGGCCTCTGCTTCTCATAGTGTGTCAACTCTTGATCTAACGCTCTCCGTTCTATCTGTCTGGCTTCCAGGATCAAACGCCTCACGCTCGCAAAGAAGAACAAGCAGAAGATCAACCGTGAGCTCGAAGCGCTCGGCCGGCGAGCGCTCAAGGACGTCCGCGTCGTCGTCAAGGGCTGCGTCTACGTGACCGGCATGGCTGTCGGACAAGAAGGACGTGCAGAAGAGGTCAGCCCTCCTCGCCTCTGTCGTCATCTCCGTGTTTACTGACTGATGCTCTTTTGCTTCAATCTTTGCGCAGCAACTCGCAACCCTCCGGTCGAACGACTACTTTGGCCAGTACGGCAAGATCTCCAAGCTCGTCCTGCACAAGCGACCCCCCTCGACTTCCTCCTCCGGCTCTCCTTCGTCCTCCCCAGCCCCGTCGTCCTCGGTAGGGATCTACATCACCTACCTCCGAAGGGAAGACGCCGCCCGAGCCATCGCTGCCCTCGACGGGTTTCCCTCGCCCTCGGTTCCTGGGCAAGTGCTGCGAGCGTCGTACGGGACGGCCAAGTACTGCGAGAGTTGGCTGCGGAACGTCCGGTGCGAAGCCGGTCAGGCGTGCATGGGCCTGCACGAGTGGGGGGACGAGCGCGACGTGTTCCGGCGCGAGGACCTGACGACGCTCAACGTTGGCATCCGCAAGCCTGCCGCGCTGCCGTCGGCGCCGTCCTCTTCGACAGGTGTTGGGGCAGGTGGGTCGAGTGCCGGCGGCGCTTCGAGCGCAGCCAGGTTGGGCAAGGGCAAGTCGGATGTTGATTGTAATTCCCCGCCCTCCTTTTTGTCACGCTTCTCTTGCGCCCCACTCCCTGACACAGTTTTCTTCTCCTCATCTGCAGCCAACACTGCTCTGCCTCGGACCGCCTCCTGGGCGTCCAGACCAGGAGCGGCTACCCCGACCCCGCAACCGTCCGGTCTCGCTTCCCTCCCTCCCAATCCGACACTCACGCCCGCCGCCCCTCCGCCAGGCACGTCGTCGTTGGGTGCCAACCGGCCTTTGTCAAGCACTGTCAAGACCAAAATCCCGGGACAGTTGGGCGCATTGGCCCCGAGCGAGCCGAGGATGGTGACGGTCAAGCTCAGCACGGGCAAGGGCGTTGTCAAGGAGAAGGAACGCGTCGTTGTTAGTCTTGCCGCCGGAGGGTCGACGGACAAGGACGCCAAGTCGAACGGGACGTCAACACCGCCGCCGGGGTTGGCGCAGGTCGTGAAGGAGAAGAAGGACGAGGACAAGGTTGCCAAGTCTTCTTCGCCGTCGACGCCGCTCAAGGACGCATCGACCGCACCTGCGACGACGTCGAAAGCGCCCGAGCCTGAGCCTCAGACGCCCACGCCGTCACCCTCACCCCCTCCGTCGCAACCGTCGAGCTTGCAGGCACCTGCAGCAGCAGCGGCTGCCCCGATCGTCGGTACGGCACCTCCGCCCGGTCTCTCCCTGCCGCCGACGCGCGCGTCGACCCCTCAGCCGCCCGCACCGTCGACGGCCGAGGACGAGCCCTACCACCCGTCGACGGCCACGCAGGCCCTCCTCTCAGACGTCACCAACAATCGTCCGGAACCTTCGTCGTCCTCCGCCTCAGACCAGCAGCAGGCTCAGCAGGCGACGACGTTTGGCGGCCTGTCGGCGTTCGGCCAGGCCCTGCCCGACTTTGGCAAGATGCTCGACTTCGATGACGGCTTTGCCTTCCAGATGCGCGTGGTTGCGGACGACAAGCGGCGACCTCCCAACGGACCCTACGCCGGCGTGCACGATGGTCCCTCGGTGCCACCGCTTCCGCATCAGCCTCTCGTCAACGGAGCGAGCACGTTCTCGCCCTTCGGATTCGGTCTGCCTTCAGCGCTCGGTGGGATCCTCGGCGCGCCAGCTAGCGCGAGTCCGTATGTGGGCTCGTTCGATCCGTTCGGGGACGCGACGCCTTCGCTTGGTCAAGGGCAGGGGCAGGGCGGGCAGGAGAACGACGACCCCCACGGCTCGCGTCGGTCCAGGTTCGAGTTTGCGCGCAAAAACTCCAAGCCGGCCAGTCCGAGAGGGTTCAACAACGGCGGTCTCGCTCTCCCTCCGTTCGGCGGGAACGACCCCATGTCGTCGTCGAGGCGGGGTAGTCAGGACCTGGCGTTTGGCGGCGGGTTCGCGTGGAACATGATGGCCGAGGGCGCTCCTCGCGGCTCAGGGACCAACAGTCCTGCACTCGGTCGACAGCAACCTCAACAGCAGCAGCAGCACGTCTCGCAACATGCTCCTCCGCCGCCTGGTCTGTCGCCTCTGCCGTCGTCGGCGTCCCTCCTCTCGCAACGCCAGCAGCAGCAGGCCAACGCCTTCGCGCAGGGCCTCCCTCCTAATCTTCCGGTCAACAAGCTGCAGCAACAGTACCCCCAGCACCAGCAACAGCAGCAGCAGCAACAGGGCAACAACTGGATCCACCAGCTGACCCCTCGACCAGGCAGCGGCATGGGCAACAACGACCGGATGGCGTTTGCCCGTCAGCAGCAGCAGCAAAGCCAGAGTCAACAGCAGCAGCAGAGTCAGACGCTCAAGGACATGCTTGGCGTTGGACTGGGAGCGTACGGAGGTGGACCTTCGAACGGGAACGGAGGTGCGTACTGGCCTAGTGTTCCTTCTTTGTTCGGCTTCGTACTGACCTCACGGTGCCTTCCCGCATCTCCTTCTACAGATTACGGATTCCAAGACCCAGCGATCATGTCGATGCGCCACCCGAACCAGCAACGCCAGCAGCAGCAGCAGCAACAGCAACAGCAGCAGCTCCAAGCGTTCGGCGGCGCCAACGGCCCTCACTCTCCCTTCTCGCCCCTCGGCAGCGGCGCCAACG
This sequence comes from Cystofilobasidium capitatum, assembly GCA_014825545.1. NCBI lineage: Eukaryota > Fungi > Basidiomycota > Tremellomycetes > Cystofilobasidiales > Cystofilobasidiaceae > Cystofilobasidium > Cystofilobasidium capitatum. Next base: position 120,590 of record MVAJ01000050.1, on the reverse strand, counting down.
GCGCCTTCACGCCCGACCTCCACGCCTCTGAACAGCAGCAGTCTCTCTCGGGATTCCCCTTCTCGAACCAGGGTCAACAGCAGGACGGGCGGAATGCGCGACTCATGCCCTCCCAGCAGGGCTACTTCGGCGGTCTCGGACAGCAACAAGGACGGACGCCCTCGCCTGCCAACCTAGGAGGTCTCGCTTCTGGTAGGCATTCAGATTACTTGAGGGGGGGTGTGCTCTAGCCTAGTCTTTCCGTTCCCCTTTGCCCTCCTTTGTCTTGTCTCTAGTTGCTCTCGTCTCGCTTTTCCTTTCCCATCTGCTGTCTCATCTGCACCCCCCACCCCACCAACAAAACCACCATGACCTTTTGACGATCCGCCTGATCCCGCAACACGAGCACACCTTAAACACCCCTTTATACTCGTTTACTTTTTCTCTCCATCCCTTCTTCTGCGCGCCTTCCTCTCGACAGGTCCGAACGCGCGGAAGGAACACTTACCATCCTCTCCTATAATGTACGAATTCTTTCCGAGCACCCCCTCCCGACTGTTCTCCTCTATCCCATTTTCGTCCATGTCCTGACTCTTCCGGTCGTCTTGATTCTTTTCTAACAGCGCCTACTCCACCACCCTCTACTCCGCACGGTTCCATCGGCGACACCTTCACCACCCCGCAGAAGACGGCCATTCTGGACATCTCTACCCCCCAGCCAAGCTTGACGGTCGACAGCCAGAAACCCTCCCTGCCTGCTAACCCACTGATCCACATCCAGGAGCCGACGCCCCGCCACCCGGTCCAGGCTCGGTTCGACCCTCCCGCAAGCACTCCCTCCGAGGACAACTCCGCGACCGCTGCCGTCAAAGGCATGGGCGTCGCACCTGTTAGCCCGCTCAAAGGCTCGACGACGACGTCCCAGCGGCCCGAACGAGACACGTCGTGGGAGATAGACTCGGATGACGAGACGAGCGAGAAGGTCAACCCGCCCGCCCCCAGCGCCAATTCTCCCTCAGCACAGAAGATCGAGGTCCGTCCTACCGTGTTACGCTGAACCCGCCCTCGTTTCGTCCGCTGATAGGCGAGTGATCGATGCCTTTCTGATCAGGCGGACGCTCGCGCTGCCCTCGCTGCTGCTGCTCAATCCAAGCCCGCACCCGTCATCATCTCCCTCAAGGCTAAGGCCCCCGTCGCAAAGCCACCTTCGCCCTCCCCAGCGCCTGTCGTCGAGCCTCCCAGGGCACTGACGAAGGCTCAGAAGAAGGCTGCTGCCAAGAGTGCAAGCACGCCAGCAACGCCCGCGACAGCCGCTACGCCGGACGTCGCTGCGTCGGCGCCGGTCAAGAAGGGCTGGGCCATCCCCGCCTCGAGCGTTCGGACAGCGTCGCCTGCGCCATCTACGGTCGACGGCCCTACACCCGGAGAGGCTCTCCTGCTTTCTCGACCGTCCACGCCCGCCGCCGCTCCCCGAGGTCGCCCAGCGGTCAAGGCCGTCGACAGCGCTAGCCGAGCTACCTCTGTCGCCTCGACTGCTACGTCGGCCGCTCCTGTCAGAACCAAGCCACGCAGCCCCTCGCCGACGCCTTTCAGCGCCGTCGAACAGGCACCCGTTTTCAGTCGCAAGGCCAAGAAAGAGAAGAATCGGGCAGCGACGCCGAAGAAGAAGGCAGGCAAGGTCGTTTCAACTGCGGTCGCTGCCAGCCCTTCGCCAGATGCGGACGATGTTGAAGTCCACGCGACACCCGAGGAGATTGCTACCAAGGCCCGCGAACTGGCCAACCGGACACCCCCTCTGGACCTCGGAGAGCTCTACAACCCGCTTCCCCCCACGACTCCGGCTTCGCTCTCGCAGCTGCTGCACCAGCTCGCGCCCGTCCTCGTCTCGTCCTCGCTGTCGTTCATCGCGCCGCTCTCCCACACACGCGACCTCATCGAGACGCTGTCGGTGGCGTCCTGCCTCGAGCCCCAGCCGCTGGCCGTCGCCCTGTCGGCCCTGACGAGCCCCACGTCCGAGGTCACGATGGAGGATGCCGTCGCGGCGTTCCACCAGCTGCTCACGCTGCTGACGGACACGATCACCAACATCCTCAACATCCTGCCGCGAGACCCTCCGAGGGACCAGGACGTCGCCAAGCGCTTCGGAGCCATGTTCATGGATGTCCGGCGCGGAGCTGGGCTGGCCGGCAACTTTGCGAAGACCATCGCCACTTCTACGTCGCCTAAGGGCGCGAGACCGACGGCGGGTGTCGAGACGGTCGACGGCGGGGAGAAGGACGTGGAGAGACTCAAGAGTGCGCTCTACCAGCGAGCCAACTACCTCGCCGAGCAGTTGACGAGGCTCGAAGACCTGCACGAGGAGATCAACTCGGTGCGTTCCATCGCTGTTTTATTTTTTGGGGTTCATTCTGACCCTCTGGCTCCTCCTTTCACCAGATGGCCGTCGACGCACTCGTCAAGAAGCAGGACGACGCCGATTTGGACGCCCTGAAGCGCACAGCAGCGGACGGGGTCGATGAGCTCGAGCTGGCGCTCCTGATGGCGCGGGCCGACGTCAACGTCCGGACGGCCGAGTTTGAGCTGGCAAAGAGGGAGGCGATGGGGGCGTTCTACCAGGGCAACCTGGTCGACCTCATCTGGTCGGGACAGGGGCCGTCGGGCGAGTGCGAAGCCGACGAGCACGAGTACGACAGCGGCGAGAGCTACGAGGAGGAGGAGATCGAGGAGGAGGAGGTGGACGAGTAGAGAGACGGCAGAGAGGCAGAGGATGAATCCCAATGAGTCGTGCTATCCATCAGAAGAGGAACAGATATCAGTTTAGCGCGGTCAAGATCAGGCGAAGCGACCAGAAAAATAAAAAAGTGGACTCAGTGGCCGAGGGAATAAAGGCGACGGCCGTCAGTCAGCCTTCTCCCTCCCACCCACCACCAACCATCTCCCTATCTACCTACTCTCTCTCTCTCCTCTCTTCAACACTGTACGTACTCTCTTCCTGAACCATCCTTCACTTTCACTCTCTCCTTCGCGCCTGTGCGGGTGGGAGCGAGCGGGTTAGTTCACGCCGCGTCCTTTGCTCGCGCTTCCCCCAACCCCGCTCGCTGCCTTCCTTTCTCCTCCCTCCCTCCCTCCATCCTCCTCTTCTCTTCCCGCAGACGACGCGCATGTGTCGTCTGTGTGCTGCCCTCAACAACTGGGTACTCGCCAGGAGTCGAGAGGGTTGGCAGGGCTCTCGAGGTGATGTCGTTTGGCCTCGTCGGCCGTCCTCCGACCGTGTCGGATTGCCCTCCATCTCGCGCCTTTTCCCTGCCTTCCCTCCCTCTTCCCTTCCTTCCCCTCTACCCTCATCCCTCTCAATCCTATTCTGCACGTCGTCTGGCATGAACTCTCTCTCCCGACCATATGTGCTGACACGCCGCTCTCGCTCGTTCACTCTGCTCAGAAAAATGTCTGCCCGAGTCCAGAAGCCCGTTCGTCCTTCCATTGCTTTCCACCTGTTAGCCTGCCCTTCCTCGAGCTTTCACTGACAGATAGTCCGCACTCCTCCAGGCCCCCGCCTTCGCCGGTACCGCTGTCCGAGACGGAGAGTTCGTCGAGGTCTCCAACAAGGACTACGCCGGAAAGTGGTACGTTTTCGCGTCGCGGACTTTGCCGTCCACGGTTCACACTTGCTGACATCCGGCCCTTCCCTCGTTCTGCGACACAGGCTCGTTCTCTTCTTCTACCCCCTCGACGTGAGTTATCCTCGTTGCATACTAATGAAGAAGAGAACAATCGAGATTGACCTCCCTATCCTCGTCGCGTCTCGCAGTTCACCTTCGTCTGCCCCACCGAGATCCTGGCCTTCAACGCCGCCCTCTCCAAGTTCGCTGCCATCGGTACCGAGGTCCTTGGTGTCTCCACCGACTCTGAGTTCTCGCATCGTGAGTCTTTTGCTTCGAAGCAGTGCGCGAGCACCTCCCGAGTACGATGGGCTGACGCGAGACCCACTTCCTCTCCTGCCCTCAGTCGCCTGGGCCAACCTTCCCCGAAACGAGGGAGGTCTCGGACCCGACCTCAAGCTCACCCTCCTCGCCGACAAGACCCACAAGGTCGCTCGTGACTACGGAGTCCTCCTCGAGGACGAGGGTGTTGCGCTCCGAGGTCTTTTCCTCATCGACCCCAAGGGAACCCTCCGACAGATCACCATCAACGACCTCCCCGTCGGACGATCGGTCGAGGAGACCCTCCGACTTGTCCAGGCCTTCCAGTTGTGAGTCCCTTCGATTTGGTTTATATCCTGCTGGCGGCGAAATCCTGGCGCTGACCCCTTTCTTCTTCTTCTTCAGCACTGACGAGCACGGTGAGGTCTGCCCTGCCTCGTGGACCCCCGAGAACTCGGACTCCATCAAGCCCTCCGTCGCCGCCAGCAAGGAGTACTTTTCCAAGCAGTAAAGCCCCTCTTCCCTTCCGTCCGGCCCCTCCTCCTTTTCTCCTCGCCTTAGATTTCGATAAAGGGCACTGCCTGCCTCCCATCCCACTCCCTTAGAGCCCCAGTCCCCGACCTCGGTCCTTTCGACTGCGATGCGAATGTCGGTTTTCTGACACTTTTCTTGTTTGTCTTCCGTTTCTTCTCGCGCGCGCAACCTCAACTCAGGTCGGCAGGACCCGCAAGTGGCAAGCGCAAAGGAGACGCCGTCAGCGACGCGAGCGATGCAAAGAAGGCTCGGGCAGCGTGATTGAAATGCGCATCGTCTCTGAATCTTGTCCCTTTCGTTTGGCGCGCTTGGGAAGGAGTGCGAACGCGTTTGAGACATGCTGGGCGGACGGAGTTTGATGTGCACGAACCAACTCTCTCTTTCTCACTGACCGTCACCCTTTATCCCAAACAGACAATACACGATGGAAGGCGAGAAACGCAACCTCCAGCAGCCTCCGACCGACGCCAGGTCCACTCTCGCCAGCAATGGCAAGCTCCCATGGGTCGTCTGGCTGGTTGGAGGCGCAGTCGCTACCTGCCTGCTCGCAAACTCCATCGCACCGTCGTCGCTCCTGCCAAAGACACCTCTCCAGCAGGAGCCCGTCGCCTTCTCGCCCAATGACGCCTGCCCTCAGCCTGCTCTACTGACGCCGTCCACCCAGTATTACGGCGAGCTCGATGCCATCTGGAGTAAAACCTCCACCACTCGAACGTTTCTCGAGGGCCGACAAAGGCTGACGCGACGATCTCTCCCACTCGACGCTTCCTCCAGAAACGCCCTCGTTCAAGGCCCAAGCGATTGAGTGGCTCTCTGGAGCTGTGAAGGTGAGTCGACGACGATCGTCTTTACTGTTCTGGATGCAATCTGATCAGAGGGCTGCTGCTCTCCGCAGGTCGAGACCGAGTCGTACGACGACATGTCTCCCGTCGGACAGGACGAGCGATGGGAGAAGTTTCAAGCCTTTCACGACTACCTCGAGAGGGCCTTTCCAAGGGTTTATCAGACGCTCAAGCTCACAAAGGTCAACGCTTATGGGCTTCTTTACGAGTGGGTCGGGACGAATGCCGAATTGAAACCTCTCCTCTTCATGGCCCATCAAGGTTCGTCCTCCGATCTCTTGTTCAAGGCTCCCTGTATCCATGCTTTGCTGACGATGGCATCGCCCTTTGCTCGCCTGCAGATGTTGTACCGGTCGAGAAGGACACGTACGCGGACTGGGTGCACCCTCCTTACTCCGGCCACTGTACGTCATCACTTTCGTCCCTCATCGACAGTCCGCACCTAACTGATCGTGCTTGTGGTTGAATTAGATGATGGGACGTACATCTGGGGACGAGGGTGTATCGACGACAAGTCTAGCCTGATCGGCATCATGGTGCGTCCCGAATGCCTTGCGACTTGCGTCCGACCTACAAGCTGACGTTCCTCGTTTGGTTGACTTCCAGGCGGCTGTCGAATCCATGCTCCAGACCGGGTTCACCCCTAAGAGAACCATCGTCCTTTCCTTCGGGTTTGACGAGGAAGTGTCGGGTCCACAGGGTGCCGCTCACTTGGCCAAGCACCTGGAGGCAATCTACGGGCCCGACAGCTTCGCGCTGATCTTGGACGAAGGAGTAAGTCCTCTTTTGTCTCAAGATGACTGCCTCCTTTTTCAAGGACTCTTGACTGACTCAGTCGCTATGACGATCTTGCAGGGTGGGTACATGAACGTGTTTGGGGCTAACATCGCTGCGTTTGGCACTGCAGAGAAAGGCGTGAGTTTCCTTCTAGCCTCGAGCAACATCTAACGTCTGACTGTCAGCTTCCGTTTTCCCAGTACGCCGATATACGAGTGTCGGTATCCGCTGCGGCAGGACACTCGTCCGTTCCGCCTGACCACACCTCTATCGGCTACCTCTCGCACCTCATCGTCCACCTCGAGTCAAATCCTCATCCTTTGCACCTCACTCGAAAGAACCCTTTCTACTCGGCTCTCGTCTGTGCTGCCTCATACGGTAGCCTTCCGAGGCCAATGGACGCCCTCGTCAAGGGATCCCTCACCGACGACAACGCTCTGTATCAACTCGAAGGCTGGCTCCGTACGCAGAAGCAGTTCAAACCTCTCATCGGGACTAGTCAAGCAGTCGACTTGACTGGCGGTGGTCACAAGGTCAACGCACTCCCGGAGACGGCTTGGGCTGTCATCAACCACCGGATCGGAATCGACTCTTCGACCGCAGAGCTGAAGGAACGCACCGTCAGGCTCATCTCAGAGAAGGCCAGGGAACTCAATCTGACCTTGACCGCGTTCGGTCAGGATGTGCTTTCTTCTCCTGGTGTTGCTCATGTCGATGTGGAGGCGTTTGGTCATTGGTCAGTCTTCACATCAAGTTCAACCCGTTCGTTCATCCAACTCCACTGACGCAAAGTCGTTCTCTTTTCTCAGGCTCGAGCCGTTGCCCATCACGATAGCTTCGCCCGAGACGAAGGCCTGGAACGTCCTTGCTGGGACTATCAAGTCGACGTTCGCAACTCGACTTCACGACGACGACGTCACCGTTGGCTCGACCGAGATCGTCACCACCCCCTGCATGCTCTCCTTCAACAGCGACACCAAGTACTACGTCCGTCTCTCAAAGCAAGTCTATCGCTACCGCCAAATCTCGCCCGGCGACTTCTACGTGGCCTCAGGTATCCATTCTGTCAACGAGGCGTTCGTGAGTGCCCTTTTTCCCATCCAGTGCGGACAGGAGGGCGAGCGACTGATTCTCCATCCTCGTCCGACGTTTTGCAGAAAGCCACCTCGTTCGTCAACAGCATCCGAGCGTTCGGGACTCTCATCCTCAACGCCGACGAGAATGACATGTAGGCGCCAGAGACCGTTGCTTGGTCGGTCAAGACTGTATGTACTTAGCGACAGGCGGCAGGGTGAAAAACCCACATGTACATGAACATTCCTTTTTGACACATTTGAGGAGCTGGCTGCGAAGTGTCGACGAAAGAGACAGAGCCTGGATTTGCAAGGAGCGCGAGATGGAGTGGGCTGAGCAAGATGCCTCGTGCGCGAGACTTTTCGCCAGTCTGACTCGCATCGTTGGAAACATCCATTGGCGACGTATCTAGTACAGACAGTGAGGCGGAGCGTGAAACCAGCACGCTTCCCATCGAGCTGTCGTGGGAAGTTCTACCTCGTCTGTTCGTCCCCGACGAACTCGACCGGCTCGAGACCCTGACCCTCCCCCCTGACGGCTTCGGTCGGCGCCTTGAACCCGCCCGCTGCCCGCCAGGCGCTCTCTGGTCTGCCTGCAGCGCCAGGGGGTAGGAAATCGAACGTCGAGTCCAGCGAGTACTGCGTTTCGCGGTTGGCTTGTCCTAGCGGAGGAGGTGGGGGAGGAGCGGCAGTAGGTGGAGGTGGCAGAGGAAGGGACGACAGGTAGGCGAGAGAGGTGGTCGTCGAGGTTGAGTCCGACGAGGGGAAGGCAGGCGGTCGGACGGGCGAGTCTAGTGGAGAAGGTTGAGTGAAGGTGTAGTCTTTGAGCAACGAGGACGCTGAGGCGTTGGTGAAGCTCGAGGAACGATCGCCCTCACGACCGAGAGCATTGGGGTAGCCGAGGGTGTTGGACGATCCAGAGCGAACCATCTCTTGAGCATTGGAAGGAAGGGGAGGTGGAGATGACGCTTGATGCTGGCCGACTCGGACGATGGTGGCGGACTGGAGGACAGCGCTAAAGTTGGACTGAGCGCTCATGGTCGACTGTGGTCGAGCGGGTCGACCGAGCGAGTAGATCGACTCGTTGCCGTCGGCCGACTCGTGCCCTACAGACCGAGCGGGCGAGCCTGCGGAGTTGGAGTAGGGTTGACCGAACGTGTCTGCTCGGGAGTGCGGGCGTCCGGCAGGCGTCGTCGGAGAGGATACGGCCTGGTTGATGTCGTGGAACGGGTCCGACGTGACAGAGGTGGACGGCGAAGGGAAGGTCGAGACGGCGAGAGTGGACAGAGGCGACTTGCCCGTCGTCAACTTGGTCGCGGACGGTCTGCGTTGGTTGCCGTTCGCTGGCGGGGGGTATCCCTGACCGAAGCTGGACGGAGGCGGCCCGCCCTGACGCTGGGCGTTCGCGAGGGAGCCGAACTGAACGATGTTGGCCCGTTGAGCACTGGCGATGTTGACCTTGGCAATGGTCGGTGCGTCGAGTGCGAACGAGTTTGACGACATGAACGACGGCGCGCCCGACATGGTCGACATGCGCGAGGTGGACGTCACGCTGCCGTTGTCGGGCAGCGCTGGCGGTTTGGCGAGGCCAAAGGCCGAAGGAGGAGCGCCTTTCGACTTGCGCGACATGCCCAGGTCAACGTTGGGGTCTCGAACCGGACGGGCAGGCTTGCCGTTCTCGGACGTTGGCGAAGGGACGTAGGCGATGGGGATCACGTTAGTCGACTGCGACAGGAAGGAGCCGTCGTCGCCGTTCGTCTGGACCGAGGCAGCGTCCGAGAACGGATCCGCTCGTGTGGCTTGGTATTGCGGGTTTGAGAGGGACGTGTTGGTCTGGCGTTCGGTCGGGACGATCTGGTTGGCAGGGTGGGACGGGTCGAGATTGATGCTTCTGGCCGTGTAGACCTGCCGAGACTGGCCGAGTTCATCGATGGGCTGGAGCGAGACGGAAGGAAACGTAGGCGATGAGCCTCCCTCTCCGCCGGCGGAGCGGGTGCGGTGGTGCAGCGACTGGTCGTGCGATGCGCCTCCTCCTTGGGTCGACGCCGTCCGGACCCCGAGCGTCAGGACCTCCGTCTCGGCTGCCTGCAGCCGCTTGGCACGCTCTTCGAGCCTCGAGAGCTCAGCGAGATCTCTCATCTACAGAGGAGCGCGAAGCGAGTCTTGGGGTCAGCCAGAGAGACCTCTTGGGGGGTGCAGGAAGACGCGCCGAGAAGGAGAGAGAGGGTCGAAACTCACGCGATGCCGTCTCGCCCACCAGATAGCGAGCGCGAGCAGGAGCACAAACGCAATGACCGGTCCTGCAATGATGCCCGGGTTGATACCTCCTCCGCCTCCGCTTGACCCGTCGTCGTCCTTGACGCAGCTGGCGGTCGCGCACGTCGTCTTTGTCCTGCGAAGAAGAGATGCGCAGTCGGTCGGGGCGGCGCGCAAAACAGGGGGTGTCAAACCGAATGGCTCTTCCTGGAGGAAGCAAAAGAGAAGCAGTACGAAGCAGACGTACCTGGCCGTTCCAACGCACGAGTAGCCTGCCGCGCATCCTGAGCAGGTCGGGACCGAGTTGGGGCAGTCAATGTCCCGTGGGGCGAGGTGTCGGAGGGCGAGGCGGGTGACCATCCGGCCGGCGTCCTGGGCGGCGACCATGTTGAGTGGGCTGGGCAAGCAGAGGTCGAGAGAAGACGCGTGGAGGGGAGGGAGAGGAGACTGCGAGAGACTGGAGAGAAAAGGGTAAGAAGAAAAAAAAAAACAGAGAAGAGAGAGAGGGTCTGTAGGGTTTGGAGAGAAGGAAAAGTCGTTCTTTTTCTTTGGGACCGTCACTCACTCCCTCCGAAACGACAAGGAACCATGGCGTCGACAGCCTACTCGGAACCTCACCTGGTCCCTGTGCTCGTGCTGACGTCGTTCCTCGTCCTCGCCAACGCAGCACGCCTCGCAGCAGACACCCTGCAAGTCTTCTCGTCCTCGTTGATCTTGGCGCGCGCAGCTCACGTTGCTTCTCCCTCCCCAGCCTGTACGCTGGCCTGCTCGGAGAGATCGCAGTCGGCGTCGTCTACGGCTCGCCGCTCGCAGGCCTGCTCGACCCGGCATGGGAGCAGACGTTCCTCACGCTTGGCTACCTCGGCCTGCTCCTGATCGTCTTCGAGGGTCCGTACCCCGCCCCTTCCTGTCTGCCGTCCCTTCTCTGACTGACCCTGGCCTCCCTTTCTCGCACTCCTCAGGCGGCCTTTCGACCCCTCTCGACACCCTTTTCGCATCCCTCCCTCTCGCCATCGTCACCGCTCTCGCTGGCATCGCCGGTCCAATCCTGCTGTCCCTCGCTCTCTTGTCGGGCGCGTTCTCCTACCCTTTGCTCGAGTCGTTCGCAGCCGGAGCCGCCCTCAGCAGCACCAGTCTCGGAACAACCTTCACCGTCCTCAGAAGCGCAGGCGGAGAGCTCAATTTAGAAAAGAGCAGGATTGGGACTGTTCTCGCAGCCGCGGCGGTCTTTGACGATGGTGCGCCCTCCAGTCACATCCTCGGGCTCATCATCCTGTCCTGACGCCTCCTGTTGCCCCCCTTCTACGCGGACAGTCATCGGGTTCGTTCTGTCGACGGTCATCCGTAGCCTTGGGGAGGTCTCGAACCCCTCCGACATCCCCCCTTGGTCGGTAGCCCGCCCGCTCGTCACGTCCTTCCTCTACATCGCATTGGCCGTCCCGTTCGCTCGGTACATCCTCGCTCCCTCGTACCGACGATTCCTCCATAGTCGGCTCATCCGCAGTCGTTTCAGAACCAGGATCGCATTCGTCTTGCTCATCGGAGCGTTATCGCTCGGCGTCGCGGTGACGATGCTGATCGGAAGCTCGCCCTTGCTCGGCGTGTACGTCGTCGGTCTCGTCCTGCCGTACCTCTCTCCTACGCCTTCGCTCGACGACCGTGCCGACGGCAGGGTCCTTGAGATTCAACCCTTCCAGGAGGCCTTCGACCTCTATTTGCAACCGGTCCAGTCCTACATACTTTCGCCGCTCTTCTTCGCATCCATTGGGTGCGTCGCTGTTCTAACGCTTCCAGCCCAGCCTGCCGCCGCTGACGTCCTTTTCCACTCGATGCAGATGCGCCATCCCGTTCTTGTCCCTCTGGTCGAGCACCGTCGTCTGGAGAGGGATCGTCTACGCCGTGCTCATGCTCGTGGCCAAGGCGGCCTGCGGCATCTGGCCTCTCGTCTGGGACCGCTTCAGCAAGCCGACACTCTCGTCCACGTCGACACCGTCCCAGGGCTCCGACGAGCGTTCGCAGTTGGACGGACCTCATCCAGCATCGTCCGGGTACGGCTCGATCCGGGAGATGTCTTCAACCGCCGTTCGTCCGCGAGCCCCTCCCTCCTCTCCCGTCCGGTCCTCCCTCGCCCTCCCTCCGCCCGTCCAACGGCCAACGACCCCCTCTCGACCGGCCTGGGAGACGGCCGCCTTCCTCGGTCTCGCCATGGTCGCTCGTGGAGAAGTCGGCCTCCTGATCGCCCAGATTGGTTACACCGAGTCGGGCCTGCTGAGCGAGGAGGGCTTCCTTGTCGTCCTCTGGGCTATCCTGCTCAACACTGTCGTTGGACCCGTCGGTGTCGGTGTCCTTGTCAAGCGGGTCGGTGCCAGAGTGAAGGATGGGTCCTGGAGGTAGAAGCAAGCGCGCAGTTTTCCTCGATTGCCGTCCGCCAAGGTACGTAGAAGGTTTGCTTTCTACGCCCGCTCGCTCTGGCTGACGACTTTTTTCTGCCTTGAACCTTGAGATCGCACTCCTCTGTTCAACAGTCCTTGCTCGGACGACAAGATCTCAATCTGCAGGACCATCTGACACTTTGGGACAGAAGCGGCTTCGAGAGTCGAGGACGACGATGAGCCAAGACTCGCCCTCCACTCCTTTCCTTCTTCTTCAACAGCGGACACTTGCCGCAGAACTGCAGGACCACCGGGTCGAATCCTTTGTCAGCCTTGGGCAAATGAGGAGGATGAAGGAGGAATGAAATCAATTGTTCGATCTTTTCTCGATCTGCTCTCTGCGGATCTGTGCACCTGTCGGCCTCCCTTTCCTTTGCCCTTTCATCCCTGGCATCCCCTTTTTTCCGAATCATACGATCCTGTAGCGCGCATGCAAAGCAGTTTTCGTTGGAGTCACGAAGGAACCAATACGTTTTTTTTTTGCGACCGCTGAGCCCGCGTACGCGCTCGCTGGCCGATGCGATGGCCAGAGAGACAGAAAGAGAGCGAGTCATCCCCCTGCAACACACTCCCACCTACTTCCCTTACCTTTTCTCTCTCCTTCTCCATCACAACACCAACAGCAATGACTTCGGAGCACCCTCGCATCGTCTCGGACTCGGGCACCAACACGCCGGCCGCACCCGACATGGGCAGGCGGACGACGGGCGCTGGCGGCGGCGGAGGCCCCGTCGGTGGATCGTCAGGCACCTTCAGCGTCAAGACCGGACTCGCTCAGGTGCGTCGGACCCAGATCGAGCAGCTTGCGCCAGGACAGGTAGAGCAGGAGAGAGCTGGGCAAAGGAAGCTGCTGGGGATGGTTCGCTTCTTCTCCATTTGAGTGAGGTGGGCTGACCGATACCCTTTCCTCCTGCTTCCTGCGTTCCACCCAGATGGTACGCCCTTCCTTTCAACCTCTTTCGGAAGCCAGGAAGCAGACACCTGACTATCTCCTTCGATGGCTGCTTTGCAGCTCAAGGGTGGTGTCATCTTCGACGTTGTCAACGCAGAGCAGGCTCGGATCGCTGGTGCGTCCTTCCCCTCGCTTGATCCTGCCAAGGGGCCCAGCTGCTGAGCTTTGGAACCCTCGTCTTTTGCACTTTGCAGAGGAGGCAGGAGCGTGCGCCGTCATGGCCCTCGAGCGAGTGCCCGCCGACATTCGACGGGATGGCGGTGTCGCACGAATGGTTCGTCTGTCTATTTACCTGCTGCGCGCAGCGACGTCCTCCCTCCATCGAGCGCAGGACCTGACCCTTGCCCTGTTTTCGTCTGCTGTCAGAGTGACCCCAAGATGATCAAGGAGATCATCGACGCCGTCACCATCCCCGTCATGGCGAAGGTGCGTATCTAAGCAATGCCAGCTGCTGCTTCCAGAGCTGACCCCCTCTGTCCGCTCCTCCTCACAAGGTCCGAATCGGTCACTTCGTAGAGGCACAGGTGCGTCTCATACTGATGTTCGGCATATCGCTGCTTCAAGACTGACTCTCTCATCCTGATCCCTGCTCATCAGATTGTCCAACAAACCGGTGTCGACTTCATCGACGAGTCGGAGGTCCTGACGCCCGCAGATGATCAGGTGCGCTTGAGTCCAGCTTTCCGCTGCCAGAGATCCTCTTCTCACTCTCCCGATTTGCAAACTCTAGCACCACATCAACAAGCACTCGTTCAAGATCCCCTTCGTCTGCGGTTGCCGAGACTTGGGCGAGGCGCTTCGACGAATCTCTGAGGGAGCGGCGATGGTGAGACTTCTACACTCTTCTTATCCTTCCTCTGCCCATGCTGACGCTCGGCTTGACACTCCCGGTGCGGTAGATCAGGACCAAGGGAGAGGCGGGAACTGGAAACGTTGTCGAGGCCGTTCGACACGAGCGAAAGGTCATGGCTGACATTCGGTGCGTCAAGCCGATTCCCCTCATCATTCCCTCTATACTGAATTTGCTGCCTCTCCTCCCTAGACGTGCGTCGGCCATGACGGATGAGGAGCTCTACTTGATGGCCAAGGAGCTCGGTGCGCCTTACCACTTGCTGAAGGAGACTGCTCGTCTCAAGCGATTGCCTGTTGTGAGTTCCTTGTCGCAAACCTTCGACGCCCAACGATATCAAACCTGATCGTTCCACTCCCTTCTTCTCGCCCAGGTCAACTTCGCTGCCGGTGGAATCGCCACGCCTGCAGACGCTGCGCTCATGATGCAGCTCGGTACGTCTCAAACCAAACCCTCTACGCCCTCAACCGAAGCTGACCCGTTCTGCTCGAATTCCCCAGGTTGCGACGGAGTCTTTGTCGGATCTGGCGTCTACCTTGTGCGTCCGTCACTCCAGTTTTCCTATCGTCGACCCGCTCGCTGACCTTAAAACGACTCCTCTTTGCAGTCTGGCGACCCCGTCAAGCGCGCGCGGGCCATCGTCCAGGCCGTCACGCACTTCAACAACCCTAAGGTGCTGGCTGAGGTGTCGGAGGACCTGGGAGAGGCTATGGTCGGTCTGACTGTGTCGGACGAGATGCAGGGAGGACTGATGGCAAAGAGAGGAGTCTGAGTCATCGGGTGGAGACGTTCGAAGGAAATGAAGAAATGAACGGTGTAATGTCACTTGCGATGCTCGGATGGTCTGCGAATCGTGTCTGATTGTCGAAGAGGGAGGTTTGCGTGGAAAATAAGGATTTCCTTCTGGCGTGACTGGGATGCGTGTGGCCAAGCACGACTTCGCACCTCGCCGCCTCTTGAGTCCCACACCACCGACCCTTACCTTCTTCCACCCCAACACACACACATTCTACTCTCTTTACTACTGCTCTCTCCTCTTCAGCTCAGCCGGTCGAGCAGGCCCAGGACACTCGAACATGGACTCGCAGCTACTCCTCACCTCCACCACCACCCCCTCTGCGGCCGCACAGTCGACCAACCCGTTCGTCAGGGACTCGGTCTGCGAGCGCCCACCGGCCAACGCAGACTCGTTCGGCGACAACGACGACGATGAGCCCGACTTTGGCCTCTTCCGCAAGGGAAAGAAGCTCTGCATCAGGTGCGTTTCTCTGCTTTCTCTTCTCTGGCCTCTGGGGAAGAAAAAGGGGTGGGCAGCTGACCGGGTCGGCTTTGTGCGACTGCCCTGCCGTCCCCACCACAGACATGAGAAGATGGCAGACCGGGGCATCAACGCCCAGCTCCAGGCAGTGCGTAACCTTCATTTTCTCGTCGTCTGGTTTGAGGAGGGAGCAGAGCGGAAGGAAGAGAACCGCTTGGCATCCGTAGGTGGTCGGACGACCTGGCTGACCTGCCCCGTTTGCTTGCTTCCGTTGCAGTCCCTCGACGCCCTGCCTCTGACGGACCGTCAGGCCATCAACGGCGTCTGGTCGACCTTCTCGTCCTCGAGTCATCCGAAGCGAGAGATCATCCTCAAGGGCCTCCTCACCATGTGCTGCTTCTCCCAGGTGAGCCCGCCCACCCCCCTTCTTTCCTGTTCGTTCGTTCATCGTTCGGAGGACTGACTCCTGCCTTCTCTTATCCTCTCTCACATTTGCAGCTGTCCATGCTCTCGGCTCAGACGCACGAGCTCATCCGGCTCGACCCGTTCGCCCTCTTCCCTCGTGAGGTCTCGCTCAAGGTGCTCTCCTTCCTCGACCCGCTCAGCCTGGGTAAGGCCGTCCAGGTCTCGAAGGACTGGAAGACGCTGGCGGACGACGACATCCTTTGGAGAGGGATGTGTGCTCAGCACATCGAGCGAAAGTGTACCAAGTGTACGTCCCTGCCCGCGCGTCTTGCCTGTCCCCCTAGCTTTGTCGCCTGACCCTGTCTCCCTTTCGCACATCAGGCGGATGGGGTCTACCACTCCTCGAACGCAAGAGATTGAGATTGGAGATTGACGGCCACTACGAAGGCTCTACCCTTCCTCCCGTCTCGCTTTACGACCACTCGCACGATCACGACCACTCCGACCTCCACCACCACCATCACCATCACTCGCACGACGGAGCACCCCACGTCCCAACCGACCTTTCCGTCAGCTCAGTGGCCAACCTCAGCAACGCACCTTTCTCCACGTCCAACTCGGCAAGCCTGCAGGTGCCGCAACCGAACCGCAACAAGCGCTCAACGCCAGACTTCTCAGCCTCTGAGTCAGAGTGCGAAGCTGGTCCTTCCAAGCGGCGCCCTGCCCCGCTACGCACTCCTTCCGCATCCCCTCCACCTCCAAGCGTCGGCAACGCCTGCCTCTCCAACCTCACCCCAGCCTCCACCTCTGCCCGAGCTGCTGTCGGCGGTCCCTGTCGCACTCTCACTCGGCCCTGGAAGGACGTCTATACCGAGCGCTTGACGATCGAGCGCAACTGGCGAAAGGGAAGGTACGAGCACAAGGTGCTCAAGGGCCACGCCGACGGCGTCATGTGTCTGCAGGTCATGGAGGGCGAGCGGTGGAAGACGAGTTGCGACGCCAAGGGCAAGCATCCGGCGGGCCAGGCTGGGTCGGGAGGAGTTTTGATCACTGGAAGCTACGACCGGACTGCGAAGGTCTGGGATCTCGAGACGGGCAAGGAGGTCATGGTACGTTTTTCCGCCCAGCGTTTTTGACCGCGTCTCGCCTCACTAACCCTGCTCCTGATCCTGCAGACGATGAAGGGACACGCTCGGGGCATCCGGGCGCTTCAGTTTGACGGCGCGATCCTCATCACCGGCAGCATGGACAACACAATGCGCATCTGGAACTGGAGAACCGGCCAGTGCATCCGCACGCTTGCCGGGCACACGGATGGTGTCATCTCTCTCAACTACGACAAGAACGTCCTTGCCTCCGGCAGCGCCGACTCGACCATCAAGGTCTGGAATTTCCGCGATGCCTCGTGCTTCACCCTGCGAGGTCACCGGGACTGGGTCAATACGGTTGTTCTCTGGGACTCGCTCTCCTCCGACGCCTCGTCCCCTCCTGCCTCGATGTCCAACGGATCCACTTCTCCTCTTGGCAAGTCGTCCCAAGCAACTGCCCCCAGCTCCAACATCGACGCCGGAAAGATGCTCTTCTCAGGCTCGGACGACGGCACCATCCGTCTCTGGGACCTCAACAAGCGCGAGTGCGTCCGAGTCTTCGAGGGTCATGTAGGGCAGGTCCAGAGCATGAAGGTCCTCGTCGTCGACAAGGAGACCGTCAACGAGACGGCCGGCGACCAGGAGACCATGCACGGCATCGCGCCCACCCCCTCGGACGGCTCGTCAACCTACCAACCCAACCCTGTCGGCGTCTCGGGTCCTCCTTCCCACCCTCTGCCGGCGACGGCTCAGCTCCCCGCCCAGGACGCCTCCTCATCGATCAACGGCTCCTGGCGGCTGCCGTCCCGGCCAGACGGCGACGAGAAGGAGGTCATCCTCGTGACGGCCTCGCTCGACAACACGGTCCGGATTTGGGACATCGAGACCGGCAAGTCGAAGAAGACGTTCTTTGGCCACAGTGCGTCTCCCTTCTGCCCCTTCCTCGCCGTCGCAGTCTCACTGACCTGATGACCTCTTCTTTGCAGTCGAGGGGGTCTGGGGAGTCGATGCCGATCCGCTGCGTGTCGTTTCTTCGAGTCACGATCGAACGATCAAGGGTGAGTCTTCTTTGCTGGTCAGGCTCCTTGTGTCTCTATTGCTGACCTGTCCTGTCGTTGCGCTTCCCAGTCTGGTCTCGCGAGGACGGCAAGTGCACCCAGACGCTCGTTGGTCACCGGAGAGCGGTCACCTGCCTCCAGCTGACGGACACCAAGATCATCAGCGGCAGCGACGACCACGAGGTACACATCTGGGACTTTGGAGCCAACGCAGGGAAGGCGTGAGGAGGACGAGGGATTGCGGAGTCGTGTGTTGCTCGGTTTGGGCGTTCTGTTTGTAAACCCTTTGTATCGGATGGACTGCATCAAGACCATGGTCATGTACAGAAGAGAGGAAACATTGGTCCGATCGAAGAGCTAGAAGGGAGCAAAAAAAGAGAGTAGAAGTCATTTGCAAATCGCAAAAGTAATGATCCCCAACCGGGAGTCGAACCCGGGCCTACTGCGTGAGAGGCAGTTATCATAGCCGTTAGACAATTGAGGATTTGATAATAGTGCTTAGAAAATTAAAAGTATATTTTCTTGTTGCGCTCCTCCTCTAACCGTCCCCGCCGGAGTTCGGGCAGGCTCGATGGCCAGCGTCGACGCGCGGTGCATCCTGACGACGACGACACTACTTAAACGAGAGACAGAGTCTGGCATTCCTTCGACGTCCGCATGCTCCTCCCCCGTCGCTTGCTCTCAAGCGGTCTCTCAGCTTCAGCCGTCCTCGTCCGCACGTCCTCGACCAACTCGTCGCCTGTCACGATGCCGCCCTCGACCGAGCCCAAATTCACCCTCCGATCTCAGCCTGCGTACGAGCCCTCCAAGGACCCTGGAGGAGCCAGGCCATCTCACCACATCGATGCGACCAAAACTAAGTTCAGGTATGTCTTTCAGCTTTCCTTTGTAAGTACGGCCTCGTCGTGGGCTCAAACTGTCTTTCGTTCGCGCTTCGCCTTTGCGCAGGAACCCGTGGCCTAGTTTCCGAGAAGCAGGAGGCATGGAGATGGCCAAGGTGCGTTCTCCGGCTCTGTACCGCTCTGGGATCATGTCTGACGCACTTGCTCTGCCCTGTCAAGCTTGTCTTGTCGGGCGAGATGAAGGCCTCCCCGATGCCTTCCCCGGAGGAGGTGAAACGTCTCGTCCCCGTCCGTGCGCCTGGATGGGGAGCAGAGGAGAAGGGAGACGGCATCAAGGCAACTTGGCTGGGGTGCGTTCCTTCATCTGATCACCTGCATCTCGCTCTCGACTGACTGATTGTCGATTGTGCACAGACACGCTTCCTTCTTTATCGAGTTCCCCGCCGAGGAGGGGACGACTAGAGGTCTTCGAGTTCTCACGGACCCAGTCCTCTCGAACCGTTGCTCGCCAAGTCAGCTCGTCGGCCCTGCACGATTCACGCGTGAGTTTGTCATTCGCTTGGTCTCGAGCAAGGGAGCCCTGCGCTGACTCCTGATTCCCATTCCCATTGTTCGCCCAGCCGCACCGTGCACTGCGGAGGAGATTCCAGAGTTTGACGTCCTTGTCATCTCTCACAATCACTACGACCAGTGAGTTCGGCCTTTTGACTGTACTTTTGCGCACAAGCTGACTCTAGCACCTCCTATTACAGTCTCGACCTGCCCACCATCACCCGTCTCGCGAGCCGCTCGCCGAGACCTCATGTGTTCCTTCCCCTCAACACCGCTCGCATCCTCAAGGGCACGGGCTTCGAACTCTCGGGTATGACAGAGCTCGATTGGTGGGAGACCGCTGAGATCGGGGTCAAGATCGACGGGCAGAAGGGAGAGACCGGACTGCGAGTGACAGGCACGCCCACGCAGCACTTCACGAGCAGGCACCTGTTTGATAAGTAAGTCTGAGGATCCCTCTTCGACGTAGGACGGTAGTCTGACATTCCTCACTCGTTCTTCTGTCCAGGGGTGCTTCTCTTTGGAACTCTTTCGCTCTCTCTACCGTCCCTTCCACCGGGTCGATCACCAAGTCCTCCTCGCTCTTCTTCACCGGAGACACGGCATACTCTGCCCTCCCAGCCGACGCACCTCGTTCATCTCCTACGCCAGCCGACTACCTGCCCGACAGGCCCGTCTGCCCCGCCTTCAAGGAGATTGGGGAGCACTTCGGAGGGTTTGACCTGGCACTCGTTCCTATCGGAGCTTACGAGCCGCGAGGGTTCATGAGCACCGTCCACTGCGATCCGTTCGAGGCCGTTCAGATCTTCAAGGACGTTGTACGTTGCCATGCTGGTCAAGATACTCTTCCGTCCTCGGATTTCGCTGAGAAGCCTTTCTTTTTCCTTCTCAGAAAGCGAAGCGTGCCATCGGCATGCACTGGGGTGTTTGGCGTCTTACGACCGAGCCCATCGACGAACCGTTTGTCCTTTCTTTTTCTTTTGCGCGACCGTTCGCTCGTAAGACTGACGTACCCTCTCGCTTTCACTCTCAATCCAGACCACGTTTGCTCGCCCAAGCCAGGGAGCAGTTTGGCGTGCAGGTGGATGAGTTCCACACGCTAGAGATCGGAGAGACGAGGTCGTACAAGAGCTGAGGAGGGTGGGGATTGATCTTTTGAGTTTGATCTTTTGTTGCCTAGGATCGTTTGTTGTTTCTTTCTAGATGTGGTTGCCTCATCCACGCTCTCTGCTCTGCAAGAAGATTTCTCGAGAATCCAGGCGGTTCAATCCAGCGGTAAACATTGTATATGGGTCATCGCAAGAGTCGTTACTTGAGGAGAACTACGAGAGTGAGAATCTACTTGACGATGCGGTCAGCGACGACGTGCTTCCTCGTCGCGCGTTCCTGCGGTCCCATCAAAGGCTTGTCGGCCGGAGGAGGCTCGAAGGCCAGGATCTGGTAGGCGGCGTTGCGCTTCAGACTCTTAATACTGGAAGGAGAGGAGAGAAGAGCAGGTTCAGTGCGTTGGGAGGTGGTGTTGCGGCAGGGAGAGTAGTCAACGCACCTGACTCGGAAGACTTTCAGATCGCCCTCTTTCCCACCGAAGAAGGCTTTGATCTTCTGCCTCTTCAATCCCTTAGCCTTATCCGATCCCCACAAGCGCTTCTTGGAGGAGTTGCCATCCGTCTCCTTCTCCTCAAGCTCCACCGAAGAGCTAGACGAGACAGACACCGCGGGCGGCGACGTCGCTCGGCTCTCGAGGATGTCATCCCGAAGGTGCGAGGGGAGGGTCTTTCCTGGATCAAAGACAAGCAGGTCTGTACAATAGAAGCAAACCAAAGCGGTCAGGAAAGGTATCAAACGCAGCACGCTGGGAATGACATCGAGCTCGAAGTGAGATACCCACTCGTCTCGCCGTTTCGCAGCGTCTCCACACCAACAATTGTTCTTGAGTGACCTTGATGCTGGAAAAGGGGCAAGATCGGATGATGGTCAATTGCGGGTGCATGGAGAGAAGAGTAGGGGCCTGCGCCGGAAGAGAAGGGTGGCGCACCTGGAGGATCAAGGGCAGCTTGTCGCTCATCCGGACGGTCGCACCCTGAGTAGCCATCAAGTCGTTAAACGCACTCTTCTCACCCACGAATTCGGGTTTCTGCCGATAGACCAATGCAGCGGGAGAGAAAATCAGATCAAGCTCGAGGGGCGAGATTCAGTGCGAGGTTGGAAGAACTGACAAAGTAGTCTGCCACCCAGCGGATCAGGATCGAGTGCGTATGGTTCTTCTGCTCCATCTGTGGAAAGTCGACTGTTGGCACAAACAAGCAGCGGTCAACACCTCGCCTCGCTCGCTTCCAGGAGAGACCGGGAAAAGCACCTACACAAACGACACCGGATCCCCTTGAAGCTGAGTCCCACCCAAATGTCGGCCGTCCCGATCCACTTGTTCCTCCCAATCAACCGCCCCCCAAGCTGCTTGCAGCCGACGTCGTCGTAACCCGCCGACCAAGCGGTCTCGATCCACGTCTGGAGGTCGAACACCGCTGGAGGTTCTTTGAGCGCCGACGGCAGGGCGGAGAGGTAGGTCGAGTAGGTCATCTGGAAGTTTCGGTATCCGCACCTGTGTCAAAGCAAAGATGCGAGGAAGTCAGTCTTTGATGAGGTCGACGAAAAGGCGTGCAGAGGAGGAGACGTACCCCCAGGTGAGGTCAAACAGAGGTATGGACGTGATGTAAAGCGCCGACGCAGCGCACAGGACCGCGCTCCTCGTGGTCGAGCTTCTGTCCAGCATACTCTTGAGTGCCGGGATGACGTCTGATGAGAGCGCAGAGCAGACCGGTATGTGATTGAGAAACGGTAAACCGAGTTCAGTCGGGACAGGGTGGGACGAACCTGGAGTGACGTTCTTCGGTAGCTGCCTCTCGGACCCAACGCACCACGTCCAGTCCCTCGCATGCCTCTTCCCACACCCGACCGTCGAGGATCCAGGGTCTGAAGGTGCACGTTCTTTTCCTTTCGACTTGCCGGTGTGCGTCTTGGAGTCGGACCTTCGTGGTGATGGTGGGTCTTGCTCTGCGCCGCCCCAGAATCGTCCAGAAACTGCCTAAAGTCAGTCAATGTTTCTCAAGAGAGAGAGAGAGAAAGTGAGCAGAAGAGTAGAAGAAGGGAACGCACCAAAGTGGGAGGCGACGTGCTCCTCCTTGGCCGTCGAGCTCATCCCTCCCCACGAGAGCATGCACACCGGACAGCAGGACACGCTTGTGCCCCTGATCACCCCCCGCCCGCCCCAAACACCGTTCCGAACCCGAGATCGAGTGTCATATCAGTTCTCCAGCCCCGGTCGACCAACTCCAGGAGGGAGGGGAGGAGTGCGAGAGCAAGGGAACTCACACCGAGCTCTCAACTTGGCCAAAAGCAGCGACGACCTCGCCCTGCTCGTCCGCCCAGAGCACCTCGTCCCCCTCTCCTCCCTGACCGACTACCTCGGGTTCCGAGTCCGACGAAGGCGTCCCTCCTTCAAAGTGGGCTTGGACGTGGTGCCTGTCAGAGCGAGCGTGGGAGGGGGGGGGAGGGGAGGGGAGGCTTCGCAAACGTCAGGGGCTGCTGTCTCGCAAGAGAACGAGCGAGGGTGGGGGACGTACGCAAAGGCAGCGTCGTCTGCGTGGATGCGCGCCTGGCAGACGGGACAGCGTTGGCGCATGGCGAGTCGTCCCGGTAGTCAGTCGGACGAAGCTGGAGAACGGGGGTCGATAGTTCGGTCGGTTGGGCTGAACGGGCGTCGGAGTCCTGAGCGCAAGGACAAACTCATCGCCACTTGCGCAGAAGTGATCACTTAAGTCGGTTCTCGCAAGACACGCCGGGTTGAGAAAGGAAAGAAAGACATCTAAATCGCTCGTCAAGGGGGAGGCAGATGGGGGGGTAGGAGTATAGATTCCATAGGAGGTGGGGAGGGAGGGGAAGGTCGAAGGACGTCTAGCTACAGTAGGAAACACCCTTCCCTTTTTCTTTCAAAGAGAGAACAAACGAGACCGGGCAGCAACTTTCTTCAGGGGCGCAGAGGGGACAAGGACAAGGAGGCGGTTTAGGCCTTAGCGATCTCGACACCACCGGTGGCTCCGAGGGCCGACTTGATCTGTGGGTTTGCGCGAGCGTCCAGAGGAAAGTAGAATCAGTTTCTGGAGCGTACACCAGCGCGAGGGGTCAGGTTAGAGAGAAAGGAGGAACGCACGGAACCGTAGAGACCGAACTGTCCGGCGGTGATGGATCCGATCATGACGAATCGGGCACCCATACCTCCGAAAAGACCCTTGACTCCGAGCTGACCAGAGAGCTCGGCGATTCGCGAGATCATACCCTGTCCGGGTCGGCCCTGGGTCTTGTTCATGAGCGAGAGAAGGGTGTCGGCGGGTTGCGAGATCTGCAGAGAAGTCGAAATGGCACGGTCAGTACACGGTCGGGGAAGAGAATGGGGAAGGAAGGACGAGAGAGAGCAACGCACGAAGGCAGCGGCAAGACCAGCAATGAGACCAGAGGTGAGGTTGAAAGCAGTCTTGGTTCCCTCGGTAAGCTCAGAGGGCTTCTTGCCGGCAGCGGAGCAGATCTTCTCGAAGGCAACCTCGTAGACAGCGAACCTGGGGGGGGGGCAGAGCCGAAAGTCAGCGACGAGAACCTTCTTGGCAGACAGCAACGGTGCGGCCCAAACAAACTCACTTGGCCATGGTGTAAGGAACCTGCTTGAAGAGAATGGGACCGAAACCAGCGTAGAATCCACCGATACCCTCCTCCTTGAGAATTCGTCCGAAACCACCAGCGAGACCGGAAGCGAAGGCAGGGTTGGAAACAAGTCGGATTCGGACGGCCTCGAGAGGCTGTGTGTTTGACGAACGGCAGACCCAAGGTTTGCAACGTCAATCACAGACACTCGGAAAGCGAGAGGGAAGCAGATAACGTACGCAGAGGGCAACGTCGGCGAAGAACTCAGCGATGGCGGAGGATCCGAGGTAGATGATCTGTCGGTTGTTTCGGGCACCCTCGACACCGTAGTAGTCAATGGCCTGCTTCTTCCAGAACTCGTAACCTCCGAACTTGAAGGCTCCCTGGATGGAGTATCCGACCTGTGCGAGGAGAAAGTGTTGAAAAGGCGTCAGTAGCCGGCCTGTGAACGCAACTAGGACAAACGGGGGACGAACGATGGTGGGTCCGAGACCGGTAAGGAGAGCGCCAGCTCCGTTCTTAGCGATGATGGATCGGGTAGCGTGGATCATACCCTGCAGAGGCGAATGGAGGAAGGATAACGGGGTCAGCTCGATGACGAGGGGGGGCAGGCAGGCCAAGGCGAGGAAGGGCAGCGCACCTTGTTGTAAACCTTGGGCTCGAGCTGGATGGTGGTCTTGACGACGTCCATGGGGGTGGCGGCTCCGTGGGTGACGGCACATCCGACGGCTCCAGCGAGAGCGAACCTGGGGTGAGGAAGGACCAAAAGAGATGGGGTTCAGTATAGGAAGGGAGGACCGGCGCGGACGGGGCGGCTGGCAGGTTGAAAAGACGGCGGCGCGCAAACCACAGGGCGTCCGATGGAACCGCCCCCATCGCCTGCCCCGTCCTTTCTCCTCTCCGCTGCACACTGCCGACGTCCGCCTAGAGGAAAAGAAAATGTTCCGAAAGCACAAGGAACTGACCTGGCGTAGAGGTTGGCTCCGGTGGGCTTCTCTCCGGCAGCCTCGAGAGCCTTGGACTTGACGGCCTGGGCCTTGAGCTCAGCGGACGAGGCGACCTCCTTGGCGGCCTCTGCGACCGAGAGGATGGGGAAGGCGCTGGCGAAGAGGGGCGAGGGTCGGTACATGGCTGCGATACGAAGAAGGTGTCGAGGTAAGGGAGAAAGGTGTATGGGCTGACGGGCCAAAGGGCGTTGCGGGCGGAGGACGCCGCTGAGAAATCCGCCGGAAGACCAGTTTCTCGCCGACGTCGCCCGACTGATCTCCGCACCCAGACTTCTCTCCTCTCACCCTCACTCTGTCATGTGCAGGTGCACCCCAGGGGCTGACTTCGTGACTGACATCAAACACCTGTTTGCTGACCTGGGTGAGGGGAGGACGGAGGGGGGGCGGGCTGGACTCTACTCGCGGACGCGCGCGCGCGCAACACAAAGTCCGATCTCATCTCCCTCAGGATCTGGATATGAGGACGCAGGTCCAGGTGCGGAAGGGAGGACAGAAAGAGACCTTGGAACACATAGAGGGATGCAGATTCGTTGAGACGTTCACCTGGCAGTCGTCGCCCTCGTCGCAGGAACCCCCAACGGTCGCACAGCGGTAGCGCACTCCGTTCCTCCACGACCTTGTCAACCTTAGACGGCAGCGGTGCAGACACTCAGGGCGCACACTGCTTCTGTCCTGCCTCCGATTAAGGATCCTCTTGTCGTCGTAGTAGTGGGCGATCAAGCGACCGAGATGCGTTCACAATGAGAAACGAGCGCGCACCCCTCTCCAGCGTATCTTCAGACGACATACTCTGCAGACCAAACCTAGTCCGATATCAACGTCTCTTTTCAGCGCAAGACTGATCAGTTTGAGAGTGCGAGTGGGCTGGGCCGTTTGACGCGCGCGTGTGCCAGCACAGGACTCCGTTCGAGGGAGATCGCCCGCAGAGACTCCCAACCCCAGCCCCCTTTATCCCCTTTATCCCCTTTACCCTTACTCTCTCTCTACTACATCGCTCAGCCATGGTGTTGGCAGACCTCGGCCGACGGCTCAACGGGGCCATCCAGTCCCTCACGACCGCATCGACCATCGACGACTCTGTCAGTCTCCCCTGCCCTCCCTCCTTGCCTTCAGCCCCAGTCTGACCCCAACCCTTACATCTGTCGTTTGCCGACACCAGGCCCTCGATAACGTCCTCAAGGAGGTCTGCGCAGCTTTGCTCGAGTCGGACGTCAACGTCCGCCTCGTCTCGACCTTGCGAGCTTCGGTCCGGTCTCACGTAGGTCGCCCGTTCCACCCCCACCTTGCCAGACCTGCTCCTCCTTCCCGTATCTGACCCAACGCCCTTCTCGAAAACGAACCAGGTCAAACCCCTCCTCTCTCCTCCTCCTCCGACCAACCCACCAACGCCTCAAAAAGCGTTCCAGATTGTCCAAAAGGCCATCTTTGACGAGCTCGTCCAGCTCGTCGACGGCTCGGCCGGCAAGGACAAGGAGAACGAGGCGACCGCGGCCGGACCCGAAGGCGAGAGGAAGGGGTGGGAGTGGAAGCCCAAAAAGGGCAAGGTCAACGTTCTCATGGCGGTCGGAATTCAGGTCAGTTGGGTTTGCTTTCGATCGAACCACGAAGGGGTAGGGCTAAGGGAGAGAAGCGCGGTGCGAGTCGACAGTCTCTCATCTGGGGATCTTGGGTTGGAGCTTCTGCGCGTTAAAGGAGCTGGGTGTGGAACTAGGGCCCTGCAAGTACGTCTAGTATGGGGCAGGAGGGTTGGAAGAGGACAGCCTGGGTCGACAAAAGCACTGGCGTTGCTCGAGCTGGGACAGCTAGACAAGACGACAAAGATAGCTCGCACGCTACCCCCTTAGGGACTCTCCAACTGACCCACACGTCCTGGATTTTGTTCGAACAGGGAGCCGGAAAGACGACGACGTGCACCAAGGTCAGTCTTGACCCTTGCTGCCTCACCCGTCCCCCGAGTCTCGTACTGACGGACCCCGAGCGCGTCCCGACCCTATCGCTTCGTACAGCTCGCAGCCCACTACGCCCGCAAAGGCTTCCGAACCTCGCTCGTCTGCGCCGACACCTTCCGAGCAGGCGCGTTCGACCAGCTCAAGCAGAACGCGACCAAGGCCAAGATTCCGTACTACGGTTCGTACACCGAGACGGACCCGGTTGTGATCGCTAAAGAGGGAGTTGACAAGTTTCGCAAGGAGCGCATGGAGGTTGTTATTGTTGATACGAGTGGACGGCACAGGCAGGAGAGGGAGCTGTTTGAGGAGATGGAGAAGATTGGAGAGGCTGTCAACCCCGTGCGTTTTTCCTCCCTCGATCTCGTCTTATGAACACAGCGGCCTGACTGACTGATCTGATTCCTTTTGCTCGATTGCTGCGCTCACGCAGGACCTCACCGTCATGGTCCTGGACGCCTCGATCGGTCAAGCGGCCGAGTCCCAGTCCAAGGCGTTCAAGGAGTCCGCCGGGTTCGGAGCCATCATTGTCACAAAGCTCGACGGGCACGCAAAGGGAGGAGGAGCCATCTCGGCCGTCGCTGCGACCAAGACGCCCATCATCTTCCTCGGAACGGGAGAGCATCTCCAGGATCTTGAGAAGTTCAACCCCAACTCATTTGTGTCCAAGCTGCTCGGCATGGGAGACATGGCCGGTCTGATGGAGCACATGTGCGCGACCCTCCTTCATTCTCTTTTTCTTTCACACACGCGACTGACTCAGCTGTGATCCTGATCTTTCACTTCTAAAGCCAAGATCAACAGATGGCCAACCCGGAGAAGCAGCGCGCCATGGCCGAAAAGTTCATCAAGGGCAAGATCAGCATCCGAGACTGGCGTGAGCAGATGAACACCGTCATGGGCATGTACGTCCGCCCTCGACACCTCTCGGCCACTCAAGTTCTTTCTCTCGGGTTTAGACTGACTCTTGATCTGCTTCTGTGGTGGTTGACGCGAACAGGGGAAGTCTGAGCAAGATCGCGTCGATGATCCCTGGCCTGCCTGCCGGCCTGCTGGACGGCAACGAGGAGGAGGCATCCGAGAAGCTCAAGAAGATCGTGTACATCACCGACGCCATGACCGCGCGGGAACTCGACTCAGACGGATCATGCTTTGTGGGTCCGCTCCCTCCCCATTCGTCGTGAGGACGGCTAGGACTGACAAGAGTGCCCTTCCATGCCGTCGCTCGCACCAGGTCCGCCGAGGAAAGGACGGCAAGCCTATTGGACTGACGCGCAGAGTCATCGGGATCGCTAAGGGTAGCGGGACGAGTGTGCGCGAGGTCGAAGAGTGAGCACCGTCGATAAAAGTTGAGGTCCTCTCCTGCGTGATGGCTGACGTGCGGCCTTGCTCTACAGTCTCTTGATGCAGCACCACATGATGGCCAACATGGCCAAGAGCGTCGGTGGTGCTCGTCAACAACCCAACCCGTGCGTGATCCTTGTCTCTCGATGCGTCGAAGCTCTGCACCGGCTGAGGTTGCTGATTTTGCCCCATTCTCTCGATCTCCAGGAACGCTGCCCTGGCCGCCAAGCTGCAAGCTGCGATGGGTGGGCCTCCGATGGGACCCGGGGGGCAGCCGAGTCAACAGCAGATGATGGCCATCCAGGTGCGTCCTCCTTGACCTTTGAATCACACTTCCCAGCAGCCGCTGACACGTTCTCCTTCTCCTTCCTCAGCGCGCCATGCCTCCGGAACTTCTCAGGAAGATGCGAGCTGCTGGTCCGGCCGGAGCTTCCAAGTGAGTAGCTCTCGTTCAACTTTCTGAGACCGCTCGGCCTCTGACCCCTTTTGGTGAGCTCTTCTTACAGGATGCTGTCGGACATCATGAACGGTCGAGGCGACGGCTCCACCCCTCCTCCGCCGCCACCAACAGGCGGCATGCCCGGCATGGGTGACCTCATGAAGATGATGGGCGGCATGATGGGCGGAGGGGGAGCCGGTGGAGGCTTGCCTGGTGGGGGAGGGATGCCCAACATGGCTGACATGCAGAGTCAGTCCACAAGAGCACGTGCCTCCTTCCTGCGCGTGTTCGAGCACTGACGAACGACTTTGCTACCGTTTCCAGAGGCTATGCAGATGATGGGCGGGATGGGCGGAGGGGGTGGAGGAGGCGGCATGCCAGGTTTGTCATCCTCTTTCTCTTCTCATTCGCGTGGTTTGACTGACTCACTTCTCCTTTGCAGACATGGGTGCGCTCATGAAGATGATGGGCGGTGGACGATGAAGCAGGGCATCACGTCCTTCTAACGATGAAATGCAGGTCCAAACTTTTGTGTTGCTCCTCTCTAAACCAACGACCCGAAGGATGGAGGCATAGAGTATATGAGATCTGCTCTGGGTTGACTGAGACTTCTCAGACGTCCCCGGATCTGACTTGGACCGACCCTCAGAAGTCCTTGCGAGTGAAATGGTAGTCGCGCAGGATGACTTCGGACCTGCAGGAGAAGAGGTTCGTGCAGAGGCCAGACTGGCATTTGTTGATGTCGCCGTGTCCCTTGGGCAGGGCTCTTTGCTCCGAATAGCTGAAGCAGGTAGCGTACGAGATGGGTGACGATGAAGCAAGAAGGAAGGGACTGTCGGTCAGACACCCTGATCGAGTGTCGGGCGGAAGGCAACGTCCGCTCCTCTGCCGGCGGAACACATCTGATCATTGGCCGTCCCGTCTCGCCCTCTCACCCTCTCGCGCACAAGTGTCAAGGGTTGCCCATTGATTGTTTAGATTGTATTCATCGAATGAGGTCAGAGGGAGGGGCCGGCCTTTGTCATTCCACCAGTCGGTAAATATAGCAAGGAAAAAAAAAGGAAAGTCATCAATATCTTTGTGGGACGAGATTCAAGATTCTCGGGCTTGTGTCCAAGTAACATGTCACCTGCTCGGCCATGCCAGACAGGCCGCCGTACTCTAAGAAAGTGTGCAGAGCTTGGTTGGGTCTGCGTCGTGAAGATATATTAAGGGGGCAAGCGAGGCGGGGGAGGGCAACGCTTCCCAGATCAAACCCACATCCGACACCTTCCCCCTCTGTCTTTCTTCCACTCTACAAAACCATCATCATGACCTTCTTCCAGTCAGAAAAGTGAGTCTGCTGTTCTTCTAGATCGCTGTCTTTGCTGAAGTCTGCATCTGAGTGACCGTTTAGCTTTGTGAGGCGCGGACTACCCATGCTCCACCGTTTGTGTGCTATGGTTGGCTTGGCCGAGATTGTGAGTAGTACATTCAAACCCCAACGATCATCTGTACTAACTATCAGTGCCAACCTCTGTTCGCAGGGAGGTAGCGCGTACCTTGTCTCGTTGCCCTTCGAAGGTGAAGCCAAAGCTGCTGTAGGATTGGCATTGTACGTCTCTCGTTTCAACTATGCGCGCTTTTGGAGAACACCTCTCACATTCCATTCTTCCCTTTGCTAGGTTTGCCGGCCTGTGGACTCTTCTCTTCTCGACCCTGATGGGCTTCGGCGTTCAAGCTCGAAAAAGATGGCTCAACGCCGGCATCATCCAGCTCCTCTACCTCTTCGTCACCTTCGCCATTTGGATTGCTGTTGGGGCTTGCCTTCAGGTTGGCGGTGGGTCCAGTTCACACGCGAGGGGTTTCCGTCTCGCTGAGAGTCTTGGTTGGGTCGAAGTTGGGTTGATCTGTTTGGCTTGTCCTTACGTGATGCTTGGTTTGTCGAGGGCGAACCAGGGCATCTGGGGTGCTGTAGCTGTGAAGACTCTGGTGGAGGAGCCAATACCAATGGCGTAGGCGAAGGAGGGTTGGGCCAGAAGACTCTTCATCTATCCATCGCCAGAACACTGAATGGAAGACTGCTGATTGAATTAAAATAAAAATAAAATGTCTCTTGAAGCAAAAGCGAATGCCAGAAAGCAGGACATCTATCCTCGAGAAGCCCGTCGAACCCGTCGTCTCACTGGTGGTACTGATGGGAAGCAGCACCCGCATTGACCTAGAGATAATGAAGATGTGAAGCGGGCACAGAAAGATCGGATACGCAATCATGCTGGTTGACAACTTCTGTCCCCTGCGTTTCGATGAACTAAGACTCGGGGGATGAGTCATAAAATCAAAGTAGATGAAATCTGCTGTGGATCGACTGAGACTGCTCAGACACCCCCAGACTCGACCTGGACAGACCCTCAGAAGTCCTTGCGAGTGAGGTGGTAGTCGCGCAGGATGATGTCGTACCGGCGGAAAAAGAGGTTGGCGTCCCCAATTGCGATGGCGTTTAGCATCTGGGATCAAATCCAAGTTTTTCGTCAGATCTGGAAACGAGAAATGCCTGAGAGGAGAGAAGAATAGTACGGTGACCAGTTTCGCCAGCTGCTTCGACTCTTGCAGCCGGCCAGCGCTTCGGTACACCTCGACAAGGAAGACGATGCCCTCGTTGACGGGCTCGAGCTCGATGATGGGGAAGTTAAGACCGTTGGGACCCAACTCGATGCCGATGTTGCCAACGCACTCGAGCGCCTTCTTGCCGTAGAGCATCGACCGCTGCAGCCAGGTCGCTCGAGAGTCGGCGCGGGCCGACATCTCGGACAGACGGGCCGCGGCGAGCTGCAGGCAGATAATGCAAGTCAGGACGAGGCAGGTCAGGACGAGCGAGCGCGAAGGAGAGGAGGAAGAAGGGTTAAAGGGACGACTGACCCTTAGCTCTGTGTACGGCGAGTAGAGTTCGTGCTTGAGATGCTCTGGGAACGTGCTGTTGTACGTCCTCTTCAGCTCCTCAACAATTTCGAGCACGACCGAGAAGTGGCGCGTGACGTTGACCTCGTTCGCAGGCACGAGCATGTGGGCTCCTTGGGTGTCCGTCATCTCATACTTGAGCGCTTGCCGCAACTCGTGCATCGCGCTCGGATCCCTGCGCTCCTCGTCGCACAGGCCACACTGGCACTTGTCGATGCCGTGTCCCTTGAGCAGCGCCGTTCGTTCGGGATAGCTGAAGCCGGTAGCGTACGAGATGGTGACTAGAGGAGCAAGAGGGAAGAGGATGTCAGTCAGACACTTTGATGGAGTGTCAGGGCAGAAGGTAACGTACTTTCTTCTCCGGGCTTGACACATCTGATCAATTTGATGACGATGCTGCTTCCCATGCAGTACCACGTGCTGCCCATAGAGAAGGACCAGCGAAACTCTGCGTCAGCAGGCGGGGGGCAAGTTCCGTAAGAGGCTCCGCAGTGCGAGACTCACGCGTTGGGCAGGCACGAGTGGTTGAAGAGCGACGGCAGGATGTAGAGCGCGGCCGGCGAGTTGTACTTGACCGACGACGAGTTTCTGAACTCTCCGTCCGGACCAGGTTCGAGCGCCGGACCCAGCCGACGGATCGCAAACGAGTTGAGCGTCCGGACGAGCTCGATCCGCGAGATGTCGATGTCGACGGGTTTGAACTCGGTGACGTCTTCCTTGGGCAGGACTTTGGAGACGGCGAACGAGGGAGGGGTGTGGTACGTCGGTCCGGCGTAGAGCAAGTCGAGCGCTTCCGCCGTCGAAGGGTCCTCGAGCAGCCGCTTCGCAATCTTCTTGGTGAGGTGTCCCTGGGCCGATCCTTCGGGCGAGTCGTTGTGGAGGTTGAGACAGGCCGAGATGGCGTCGCCTTTGCACTCGTTGTCGTAGCACGACGCGAACGGTTTCGCGAGCATGAGGAGCGAACCGACCCGGATGGATTTGCTCGCGACGACCCCTCGACCTCGACCTTTGCGACCCTCGATGGCCAGGTCCGGGTGGGTGTAGTCGGCAACGTCGAGGTGGGGGTTCTTCTGCGAGGAGATGAAGAGACCCTCCAAGTCGTACTCGCCCGTCTCGGCCTCCCTGATCCTCGCTGCGACCTTGTCCAGACCGGCCCTGCCCTCTTTGGACGCAGGGAACAGCTGGACCAACTCGCGGTACCGCTTCTGCGCCGGCTCAAAGAGCTGTAAGGCGTACTCTGACGAGGCAGCTCGGAAGAGCGCCTTTTCGAGCTGGGCAGGAGGGTATGTCGATCGGTCGAGGGCGAGAACAAACTTGGCGTCCGATAGGGCTGACCGGTAGAGTCCAAACTTGAGTCGCGCCTGAGACCGGTTGAGGCGTAGCGGGACGTGGTCGGGCTCCAGTCGAAGTCCCTCCGAGTACGCCCTCTCTGCCGGGACGAGCCAGCCCTTGACGAGGAATCCGTTGCCGAGGACCTTGTACTCCTCCGCCCCGAGCGACGGCGGACGCTGCGACACGGCCGGCGACTTCTACTCGAGCCCGGCCAGGTCGCGCTCCTCGTTGAGGAAGACGACGTCGGTCGGACTGTCGACGCGGACCATCGGGTGGCCCGTCTCCGACATCTTGAAGTAGGGCTCTCGAACGGCGATCGTCGACCCGAGAGGGAGGATGGCCTCGAGCTCTTCGTTGGACGGAACGAGCGCCCAGGGAGACTCGTGCAGGGCGATAAGACAGGCATTTCCTCCCGGATCTTGGCTGCAGAAGGACGAGGTTGAATTCGGACGCTCAGAAAGCAAGGCGAGAACGGGCAGAAGAAAAGAAACGTACGCGGCGAAGGTGACGCTGACAATGGTAGCAGGCTTGGAAATGATCCTGATGAGCAAGTAACGTCCCTGACAAGAAGCCCAACGCCAGACAACCAGTTCATCGTCAGTATGCCGACACCCTCTCGGAGTCGCTTAAGGACCAAGGGGGAATGCACGAGGTGCTTCTTGCCCGCGTACATGGACCGCAGCTCGATCCGCTTGAGGTCGACCAGAGGCGTCGACGAGAAGTCCTTCTTGCCGGCCCAGCTGATCATCGTCCGAGGGCGCGGGCCTCGGTTCTTCGGTCGAGCGGCCTCACATAGATGCTTGATGCTCGAAGGGGATGGGACTGGAGGAAAAGGCAGGGGAGGGCTGTCAGGGTTCACGGAGTTGGGTGCGGAGGGAAGGGCGAGAGCTCGAGCAGCGACTCACAGGAGCTACGTCGCGACAACGAGCAATTAAAGCGGACAAAATACGAAGATGAGGTCAGTCAGGCCTGTAGCAAATAGTAGAAACGGGAGAGGCTTCGCCTACCTGATCTTCTCCTGGACGACGTTGCGTTCGACCTCGATCTGCCGCTTGAACGCGGCGATCATGTCCTTCCACTGGGCGTTCTCCGAGACGGTCAGGCAGGCCGTGCAGTTGCCGCACTTGCTGCCCTTGCACGAGGCGCGGGCGTAAAGACTCATCGTCGGGAGCGTAGAGGGGGCTTGTTGAAGGAGCAGAGGAGAAGGGCGGACGGAGGACAGGTCAAACAGCGACGTCGAGGGAGGCGACGACAGGCGCGTTCAATCCAGGCAGAAGAGCTTCCTGAAGTGCACGAGCAAAAGCAGACGCAAAGCATATCTTGAAAGCTCGTTCCGAAGTCTTGCAGGGGACGTGGGTCTACGTAGGATGACAGCGAGCGAGCGAGCGAAGAGGAGCTGATTTCTCAAAGGAGTGGTGGAGGAGGACCCCATCCTCCTCTCGAGCGCGCCTGTCCGTCCCCAATTCGTACAGCTGATGCCTACAACCCATGCTCATCGAGGAAACCGTTCTATGTCTAGATGTCAAGCTCAAAGTCGTACGCGAGCACGTCGACCGTGACTGGCCGGATGTCGTTAATGACGATGCTGCAAACCCAAAGCGCATGTGATTCCGTACCGACGCGCGTCAGCTTACATAGCTTTTGCCCACAGCGAGTATCGAGAGCAGGAGAGTAAGAAGACGCACCTCATGTGCTCATCCGAGACGGCGTACTTTTGGAGAGCCTCGAAGCTCTCGAACTCGGAGTAGAAGCCTAGGACGGGACGGAGTTGGAGTTGGTCAGCGATGGAGCTCAGCCAACGGGCAAAACTTCCGTGAGCTGCTAGCTCTCTTCCAGAAGACAGACTAGATGGAAGAGAGATCAAGAGCAAGAGGTGTGAGAGAGAGGACAGTGGCTCACCCCAGTCGTAGCCCTTTGCTCGGTCGGCGATCTTGGGCGGTCCGACATGGCCCTTGAGCACGCCGGGGACAGAAAGGAGCTTCTTAAAGGGCTCGGTGATCTTGGCGTGATAGGCCGCGACATCAGTGACGGTAGCGGGAGTCTGAGCGAGCTCTGAGGGAAAGTCAACGCGCGCGAAGAAGGAGAAGGAGAAGGGTCAGCGCCTTTGCTCGTCGGACGTGGCCGCTTGAAGGCTGAGGGGACGCACTCCAGAGGACGATGTGGACGATTCTGCAAGAGGACGACCCAGAAACAGGTCAGTGTCTCTTCTGACAGAGCTCGCTGTGAGTTTTGTGGATTGACCTGGGCATGGTTGCAGGATCGGAGTGATGGTTGGGAAAGCTGGCCAGGTCGAAAAGGTGGAGGGCTGAACAGGAAGGGACGTACGGACATTCACGAACTTGTCCACACAAAACCCGACACCTCGCAGGACTTTCAGGTGTCACCTGGTGCGAAGGCACTCTACTTTCCGTCTCGCAGGATCTCGCAAATGTACGGGGTGTCCCTCTGGTGCGCGCTTCTTCGGCCGTTCCCCCCCCCCCCCTCCCAAATCTCTCAATTGGGCGAACTGTATGGCCAAGGCGTACAACTTCATGTCCATCAGTATCCTGCGCATAGTCTAGAGGTTCTCGGATGCCTCAAAGTCGTACACGAGCGAGTCGACCGTCACCGGCCGAAGGTCGTTGATGACAATGCTGAAGGGCAAGGTAACCCAACAGTGTATCAGTCCATCCGTCCTCAGAACGTAACCCTAACCCAAGAGCAGCAGCAGGAGGAGAGGACATACTTCATGTGTTCTTCTGAGACGGTGTACTTCCGGAGGGCGTCGAAGCTCTCGAACTCGCAGTAGAAGCCTGGAGGAAAGCGTTTCGTCAGCAACGAAAACCCGCGAGGGAGAGAAATCAATCTCTAGTTCTCCTTCCTCCTCCCACGAGAACAGAGAAGGGAAAGAGAGTTGAGGGGAAGACTGGTTCCTCACCCCAGTCGAAGCCCTTTGCTCGGTCAGCAATCTTGGGCGGTCCGACATGGCCCTTGTGCACGCCTGGGATGGACAGGAGCTTCTCGAAGGGCTTAGTGATACGCGCGTGGTAGGCCGCAGTGTCACTGGTGGTGTCGGGTGCGGGAGCGAGTTCTGGGAGATCGGACGGAGGGGCAGGAGAGGGGAGGTCAGCTTGTTGGAGAGAGAGGGTGGAGGTGGCCGACAGTGTGCTGGACAGACGCACTCCAGAGGACGATGTGGATGATTCTGCGGAGCGACCAAGGGGCAAGTCAGACGGATGCGCGGCAAGAGGATCGTGATGCTGCTGAGACTGACCTGGGCATGGCAAAGGGGTTCTGGGATGGGGGTTTGGAGGGGGGCCCATCTCACTGCGGCTTGGACGATGTAGGCCAAACTCCGACCTGACCTGTGCAGATGCATGCTTGATGCATCTGCACAGGGTCTCACGCTCCGCCCGCCTGAACCTCCACGCTCGCCGTCCTGTCTATCGTTTCCTCATCAACAACAGCACCTTCTCTACAGACCCAGGAAGGACAACCGCAACCCCGACACATTCTCCACGATCCCGTCCCTTCCCTCTTTCCAGCCCCACCTTCTCTCTCCCCGCCAGACATGGACGAGATCGGCATCTCGCTCGCAAAGGAGGACCCGACCCTGCCGGCCGTCATCTCGGACAAGAAGCAGCTGCTCCAGTCGCTCCCCCAGGCCGACGAGGAGCTCTACGCAAAGTGGAAGCGGCTAGAGGGTCACGAGGAGTTCCTCGATCTCCAGGAGGTGCGTCTTTTTTGCTGCTCTGTTGGGAGGGAGCGATCCCGGACGTGTCGAAGGCTGGCTGGCTGGCTGGAGAGAGCGTGATGGACACTCGAGGAGGTGCTGGAGCCCTCGTGTGCGCTTGGACAGAGACGTTGGAGGACTTACAGACTGACCTTTTACATGTTTTCTCGACGCTCGCAGGAGTACATCATCTACGAGACGCATAACCTTCGGCGGGAGCTCCTTCGAGCCCAGGAGGAGGTCAAGCGAATCCAGGTTCGTCCTCTCTTACCTCTTTGGACTTGTCACAACCAAGCACTGACTTGAATCGACCTCTCATCTCGCCGCACAGAGTGTACCGCTAGTCATTGGCCAGTTCTTGGAGCCCATTGATGAGAAGTCAGGTATCGTTGGCAGCACGACTGGTGCGTTCTGATCTCGAACCTCGCCTACCTGCCCTTCGCACAAGAATGCTGACCCCCGCGCTGCTCCCGCTTTCTTGCTCAGGCTCAAACTACGTTGTCCGAATCCTCTCCACGCTCGACCGCGAGCTCCTCAAACCCTCCTCCTCCGTCGCCCTCCACCGCCACTCGCACTCGCTCGTCGACATCCTCCCCCCGGAGGCAGACTCGTCGATAGCGCTCCTCCGACCCGAGGACAAACCGGACGTCAAGTACTCGGATATTGGAGGACTGGACCAGCAAAAGCAGGAGATTCGGGAGGCGGTCGAGCTGGCCATCACGGAGTTTGACCTGTACCGGAAGATTGGAATCGACCCTCCGAGGGGTGTGTTGCTGTACGGTCCGCCAGGTGCGTCGCTTCTCCTTTCCTGTGTCAGGTACGTGAAAACCTGACTGACCCCGTCACATCTTGCTCCGACGCAGGAACCGGAAAGACCATGCTCGTTAAGGCGGTCGCCAACTCGACCTCGGCAGCGTTCATCCGTGTCGTCGGTTCCGAGTTCGTGCAAAAGTACCTCGGAGAAGGTCCCCGAATGGTTCGAGACGTCTTCCGGCTCGCGCGCGAGAATGCGCCGGCGATCATCTTCATCGACGAGGTTGACGCGATCGCGACCAAGCGGTTTGACGCCCAGACGGGGGCGGACAGGGAGGTCCAGCGAATCCTGCTCGAGCTGCTCAACCAGATGGACGGTTTCGACCAGGGCTCCAACGTCAAGGTGCGTCTCCCGAGTTGATTTCTTCTTGCTTCTCGTACGCTATGGGGCTGACTTGGGTTTCTGCTTTCGCGCGCTGCAGGTCATCATGGCGACCAACCGACAGGACACGCTCGACCCCGCGCTACTCCGACCTGGACGACTCGACCGAAAGATCGAGTTCCCCAACCCGTCGCGTCGGGAGAAGCGACTCATCTTCCAGACGGTGACGGCAAAGATGAACCTGGCACCCGACGTCGACCTCGAAGACTGTCAGTCTTCGCCCCTTACCTTTCTCGGATCCCGACTACGATCGCGCCATGCTGACAAATGCGATTTCCCTACTTCGGCTGTCTGCAGACGTCTCCCGGCCGGACAAGCTCTCCTCGGCAGACGTGTCGTCCATCTGTCAGGCGGCCGGACTCCAGGCCGTCCGCAAGAACCGCTACGTCATCCTGCCCGTTGACTTTGAGGAGGCATACAAGGGCGTCGTGCGCAAGGGGGACGACGTCATGGACTTCTGTGCGTGCGAGACTTCTCTCTTTCTCTCTTCTCTCCGTTGGCTGGGTCGTCCTCCTCGCGGGGCACAAAACTGACACGCGTTCGCTGCGCCATCGCTCTTGTCCTCATCAGATCGTTAAGCCGCTCAGTCCGGGTCGGACTATGGATGACGATGGACGCTTCCAAACGAGTACCTGCGTCTGGACGGAGTGAGAACGAAAGACGAAAGGGTTGCTTGATTGGGAAGAAACCGAGCCAGAGCGTGAAGCGCAAGAGTGCATCCCTTGGGCCCTCTCCGACCCGTCGGCTGACGATCGGCCCGCCGAACGCTCCCGAGAGGGCAGAAGCGACGAAGAAGTCACTGGAAGAGGACGAGGATGGCAGGGTTTGAGCCAGCGCAGGAAGAGGAGGACTGGATTTGCGCAACTCGCCTGCCTTGTTCTTCTCTGCGGTACCAACCACTGAGATATAAGGTGAGGGGGGGGGGGGGGACAGATGGCTTTCTAGCATCCCGAGGAGGAGCCGGATGGTGCAGAGGGAGGCGAAGGAGTCCTGAGGAACGGACACGGAGCGGGTAGGAATCTGATGACAAGAAGAACGATCATGTAGATGTCGGGGATTTAAGTAAGAGTGTTTTGCTGATCCGCTTTCTGAGTCGGAAAGTACAACCAAGTGAGAAAGAAGGCGACTAGAAGGCCTCAAGACACAAGATGAGGAAAAGATAGACCCGAAGAAGGGTGAGGAACAACGAGCTGAGAAGCAGGAATGGTCAAGCTGAGAAAGACGAAGCCTGGGTGTAGAATGAGGGACGGCCAGACGTGGGGGGGGGGAAGAGAGAAGGACGGGGGTGTGTCGAGTTGTCGTCTTACTGAGGGTATCTGAAGTCGGGGTGGTCGTCTCCCTCGCGTCCCTCGTCGAGCCATCGCTGTCGCTCCTCCGGCGTGAGCGCCTCTCGAATGCGGTTGAGTCGGCGGAAGTTCCAGGCCTGGATGCTGTAAAGGGTGAACGCGAGGCAGGCGAACGCGATCGTGATCGAAACTCCCATCTTGTAGCGCGGTCCGTCCTTCTTAATGAAGATGTTGGACGAGAGGAGACCGGCGCAGTTTCCGATCGCCTGCTGGAAACCGATACTCGAGGCTCGCTTGTAGTAGGGTGCTGAGGGAAAGGGCGAGCGTTGGAGGTAGGTCAGGTCTCGTCCAAGAGAAGTCAGAAGAGAACGGCCACTTTGACTGACCTTGAGCGGACGAGATGAGGGTGATCTGTGGGAGGAGAGGTGTGCACTGGTCAGCGAGTGCCATTAGAAGAGATACTGGTAGGGGGTGGGGGCGTACGTTGAGACCGACGCAAGCCCAGATACCAGTCGCGGCGAGGACGCAACCCAAGAGTCGAGCGGGAACGGACGTCGTGTCGCTGACCAGGATGGCGTATCCGGAGATTACGATGCAGGAGCAAGGGATAAGGAAGGCCGACCGCTTGTTGGTGCGGTCAGAGAAGTAGGCGATCCTGATATGAGAAAAGCGAGGTTCGTCAGTCGAAAGTATAGTAGCAAGACAGCGTTGACGCACTCACGTCAAGTAAAAAGCGGCGGCCCAGAAGTAGATGGGGGCGGTGATGAGCTGCGTGAGCAGAGTGTTGTAGCCGAAACCTGTCACACACGACAGCTCTCGTCAGCAAGCAGCCCCGCACATCAAAGAGCAGCAGACTCGGCGTACCCTTGATGATGGTGGGCAGGAAGTTGCTGTAACCGAACGACGCAGTGTTCATGGAGAACTGGGCGAATCCGTTGAGGTAGAGCTTGTAATCCGTGAGCGACGCCTTGACCTGCTTCCAGTCGAAGTCCTGCTTTCCGTTGTAGATGGCGTTGGCTCGG
Organism: Cystofilobasidium capitatum; assembly: GCA_014825545.1. Classification (NCBI taxonomy): domain Eukaryota; kingdom Fungi; phylum Basidiomycota; class Tremellomycetes; order Cystofilobasidiales; family Cystofilobasidiaceae; genus Cystofilobasidium; species Cystofilobasidium capitatum. Next base: position 80,860 of record MVAJ01000050.1, on the reverse strand, counting down.
TATCGGATCGCCATGAGCTCCTTGTCCTCAGCCGTGAGGTACCATCTAAATAAGAGAGTGAAGGATGAGATCAGCAGGCTGAAGGGAAACGCTGAGGGTGGGGATGGTCAACGCACGCGACTTCCGGGCTGTCGGGTAGCAAGAAGTAAATTGTGAGGCCAAAGAGGACCGTGATGAGACCCTCAATGATGTACAACCATTGCCATCCCGCTCGGCCACCTGTCGGGTAGGAGGACGGTGGGTGTCAGCAACGAGCGTGAGAGAGAACAAGCACAGATGAACGGAGAGACTCACCGATGCCGTCCATTCGAAGGATACCGTACGCGATAAGGCCACCGAACGCTCCCGAGAGAGCAGAAGCGACGAAGAGGTAGCTAGAATAGGACGAGGATGGTCACGGTTCGGTCCGATGCAGAAGTGGGAGGGTAGACTGGACTCACGCAACTCGCCTGCCTTGTTCTTCTCTGCGGTACCAACCACTGAGATATAAGGTGAGGGAGGGGAACAGAGGGCTTTCTAGCATCCCGAGGAGGAGCCGGGTGGTGCAGAGGGAGGCGAAGGAGTCCTGAGGAAGGGAGGGAGGAAGGCGTGGACAGGTCAGACCACTGCGGAGATACATGACACCCAACAAGCAGACACTCACGACAAAGCCAGAGAAGATGGTGACAAGACCCCAGGCGACCATCTGCGGGTAATCAAGGCAGTAGATTAGCGGGATTCTGGATGGAGGAATGACAGGCGGCGCGACTAACCAAGAAGGTGATGAAGCGCGACGGACGAAAGTACTTCATGAGAAGCGTTCCTGGGCCCTCAGCCAACACGTATAGGACGTAGAAGAGGGTAATGCCGATGTTGAGCTGTCGGCCGACCAGTCCAGCATCTTCGACGAGACCTGCCGTGGCTCTAGGGGAGGGAAGGCAGCTGCTGGTCAGCGAGCTGCGCTGCCAAAGGCGAATTGAACTGCAACCCACGCGTTCGAGATGTTGGACCTGTCCAGGTAGGCCAGCAGGAAGACACCACACATGACGGGGGCGATCCTCATGTCGAGCTTTCTGACGAGTCGTGCCTCTCGGACGGGGTCAATGTACAGCTCGTCCAAGGTGGAGTTCTTGAGGTCGTCGACTGGCAGGACTTCGGACGGAGTCTGACCGAGCTTGGACTCGTCAAAGTCCTCGACGGAGGAGCCCTTCTCGGTTGAGTGGGTGGTCATCGTGGACTGCACACGAAGGAGGGAAAGGTTCGGAAGGAAGGAAGGAAGGTCGGAGTCGAGTTCAGCCCACGGTCGCCTCCGCCTCGAAGAAGACAGAAAGAAGACCCACAATTCTAGGAGGGAGGGGTGTGAGGGTAGGAGGGGAGGATGAGGTCCCTGTCCTCTTTGGCCTCAACCCTTTTCAATTATCGCAGAAGGTCAGACGATTCTTATCGACAGCTTCGAGGTGGCGCTTGGATGACCTTTTGTCCGGTGTGCTCTTCGGTGTCCGCTGCCTCTTTGACACTCTTCCCGACGACGACCCGTGGACGCGGCACTCTGGCCATCGACTTGACCAAAGGTCGTCCTATCGCTCTCTTGCTCACCAACACCATTCTCCTCTTCCTCGCAACGCAACCATGTCCACTGTCTCTGCCGTAAGTTGAGGGACGGGTGCGCGCGCGCTTGAAACTCCGACCTGACCTAGCTCCTTCCGGCCTTCCTCCTCCAGACCTGGTCTCGCCTTGTTCGCTTCGTCGCTCTCGAAGACGGAGAAGTTCATTACGGAGAGCCTGTCGACACCGAGGTCGATGGTGCGTTCTACTTCTCTCCGCGTCCTACTCAAATTTCAGGAGCGTCGGCTGACAGGCTGGGCCTCCTTCGATCAGTTGGACTCGCCTACCGCGAGGGCTCTGCCGTCAAGTTGTACGAGATCGAGGCGAGCCACCCTTGGGACGAGAGCGCTCAGGTCGTCAAGAGCAAGGTCCTCACTCTAGGCAAGGTGCGTGGCCAACAGCTTGATGTTTCTGGCGCGCCAGCTCTGATTCTCTCGCCTGCTGCGCCCTTCTGCAGCTCTTGAGCCCTCTCACCAGCGCCGAGACGGGCACCATCAGATGCACCGGACTGTCGTACAAAGATCATGCAGAGGAGATGGGCCTCGCCCACCCTGCCTTCCCCGTCCAGTTCCTCAAGCCCCAGACCGCCCTCACCGACCCCGAAACGGACGTCACCGTGCCCTTCAGTGCGTTGCGCCGCCCTCTCAGCACTTTCGGCTTCCCCCGTTGACCATCCTGCACTTCCCAGTCTGCCAGAACGAGGAGGTCGATTGGGAGGTTGAACTTTGTGTCGTTATCGGCAAGGACTGCAAGGACGTCGCGGAGGAAGACGCGCTGGACTACGTCCTCGGGTACACGGTTGCCAACGACGTGAGTCTCTTCTGCACTCCCACATCATTTCTTGCAAACGACCTGACCCAGCTCCTAACCTACTACAGATCACTGCCCGAAAGCACCAGGCTGCGTCGTCTCAGTGGTGCCACGCCAAGTCGTTCGACGGTTTCTGCCCTCTGGGTCCTACTCTCGTCTCCAAGCGCGCCATCCCCGACCCCCACGTTCTCAAGCTCAAGACGCACGTCAACGGCAATCTCAAGCAGAACGGCTCGGCAGACCTCATGATCTTCCCTATCGCGCAGTGAGTGCCTTCCGTTGAAAAGGCGATTCGACAGTATGAGCGACTGACAGACTTGTTCTCTTCCCTACTCAGCGTTGTCTCGTTCCTTTCGCAAGGCTCGACTCTGCCAGCAGGAACGATCATCATCACCGGTACTCCTCCTGGGATCGGAGCTGGACTCAAGCCCGCCGAGTGGCTCAAGGACGGCGACGACGTCCAGGTCTGGATCTCGCACGGCCTGGGTACGTGTTTCCTTCCTTTGCCTTCTCGTCAAGATCCTGCCCGACTGACACGATCTTGCAAACTTCAGGCACCCTCTCGAACAAGATCGTCTACCAAAAGAAGGCAGCCAAACTCAACGGCGTGCACTAGCTAGACCTTACATGTGCTTCCTGTACATAGTAACTTTCTTAACTTTCCGATACCCATGACTTTACGAAAAGATCGTACAACACGACCGAAAGCGCCGTCGGCCAGAGGCAAATGCCCTCAGACCTGGTCTTGGCAGACTGCAAAAATGATGCTCGGTACAGGCCGACGAGCGAGCAAAGCCGTCGATAGACGTGCTATGTCCCGACCCGTTCTCGACTTCTCACCTTGTTAGTTTCCGAAAAGCCTTCCTGATTGTCTACATTGCTTTTTCCTTGTTATCTCGGGTTTCGTATGTCGGGCAGGTAAAAAGTCACTTTGATCCCGCACTTCATCCGAGTGTCGGCACGTCAAGTACTGCCCGGCAAAAAGAAGAGACAAGGTCACATCTCAGCAAATCTCCGCGGGGAGAGGTAGCCCGTCATTGTATCGGGTTTCGCATTACAGGAGCGGTACTTGGTTGATCTCCTTCGCTTTCTTTCTCGCAGCCTTACTCGAACGGACGGAGTCGTAGAGCAGGATCAAGTGACTTCATGTATTCAATCTCTACTTGGACAACTCGATGAGCAACGACGTCGAGGTGACGAACGCAGTCCAGCCAGGGCAGATGACGATCGTCTGGGTCGCGTCGAGGATCATGGCCGGTCCCTCCACCTGCTCTCCGGTCTTGAGCTGCAAAGGAGGAAGTCGTGAAAGATTAGCCTTGCCGTTCGAAATCAAGAATAAAAGGGGCAAAGTACGCACATCCTCTAGTCGGAAGACAGGCGTGTCGGCCCGTCCTGACGGGAAGTAGACCGACGTGCTCGACTGACTCGAAAACTTGACGTCGACCGGCTTGAACGTCGTCTCCTCGAACTCGGTCAAGGGCGAAGGCGGCAGGGTTGAGTAGGTCTTGCCCGTTCCTCGGCACCGAACGTCGTCGACCGTGATGGCATTGTTGAGAATGAAGCCAAACTCCTGCTTGTACTCCTTCTCGAAGACGCTGGCGAAGTCGGTCGAGTCCACGGGCTGCTTGGTCTGCATCAAGGTGTCGGTTCCAGTGTACCTAGTGATAGTGGGAGGCAGCAGAGTCAGCCTCCTGTGGGTAAAACAAATGAGCAAGCAACGCTCTCACCTCAGGTTGAGGAACCGCTCGACCGTGATCTCTCCCGCCTCGTCCTTGAAGCCTTGACTGATGAGCTCTTTACGCACAGAGTCCTCAAGACCATCCAGTCGCTTGAGGAGGCCAGGGAGAGATTCAGGCGTGTAGTCCGTTGCGTAGGGCCTGAACGAAGGCGATAGAGGTCGTCAGCATCTGCGGGAGAACCCGGTGTCAGATCGTAGGCTCGACTTACTCTTGCACCTCGTGCACTCGATCCGCAAGAGCGAGTCCGTAGGCCGATAGAATCGACGAAAATCGGTGGATGATGATGCGCGAGATACCGAGAGAAGACGCTAGAGAGGAGAGCGGATCAGTATCGACGCTTTGGGGACAATGACTCCTGCTGAGTTTACTTACCAACTTCACAGGCGTGCTGTCCACCCGCTCCTCCAAAAGCGCAGAGCACATGCTTGGCCAAGTCGAAACCTCTCGACTCGGTCAGGGTTCGGATCGGTCGAGCCATCGTCTCGTTGGCGACTGTGAAGAGGAAGAAGCTGTCTGCGTCAGAATTGTCGTCCGTAGGCGAGGCAAAGGCAGATCGGAGAAAGCTCACCCTTGACGAAACCGTACACGAGCTCGTCGATGGATCCCTCAAAGTTGGACTCGGCCCGAATCTGCTTCTCCAACGTCGCGAAGGCATCCAGCGAAGCCTGGGGGGAGAGGGCCTCGTTCTCCTTCGGTCCAAAGACTTTGGGGAAGAAGTCGGGGACGATCCTTCCGAGTACCAGGTTGGCGTCCGTCAGCGCCAGAGGACCTCCCTTTCGGTAGCAAGCAGGTCCAGGGTGAGCGCCTGCCGACTCGGGTCCAGCTCGGAAGAGGCCATTGAGGAAGGTGAGGCACGATCCTCCGCCGGCGGCGACGGTGTTGATGTCGAGCTGCGGCGACTGGATGCTGATGCCCGCCGTCGTCGTCTCGAAAACGGTCTCATATCGGCCACCGTACCGGGAGACGTCCGTGCTGGTTCCACCGATGTCGAAACCAATGAGAGGAGGGGGGTCCTCCATGTCGGGAGCGTACCCTGTGAGCGCGTAGCCGACGACACCTCCGGCAGGGCCAGAGAGCAGCGACTTGAGTCCCGAGAAGTTCTTGAGCGACAAAAGTCCACCTGCGTCGTGAGAGGGCAAGGGTCAGTTCTCAAGGTGACATGAAAAAAATGAAAGAAAGGGGGCGGGAAGACTCACCGTCGGATCCCATGAACTCAACGTTGAACTTGCCGTCCTTGTTGTCCTCGAAACCAGCAAAGAAACCGTCCAGGTACCGCCTGAGGACGGGCGTGAGGTATGCATCCGCCGTAGCAGAGACTCCTCGGGTGACGGCCTTGATGGCGGGAAGGAGCTGGGAGGAGAGCGAGACTCGGTCGAAACCGATCTCCTCTGCGAGCTTTCCGACTGCCAGCTCGTGGTCGGGGAAGGTGTAGGAGTGGATGAAGACGACGGCGAGCGAGCGGAAACCATCGGCGTAGAGTTTCTCGAGCTTTGGTCGGAGCGCAACGAGGTCTGGCGTTTGGATGATCTTGACAGCCTCGCCCGAGAGACCCTGGACGACCCTCTCCTTGCCGTCGTAGCCGCTCAAGACCGATCCGTCCTCCGCGAACTTGACAGCGTGATCAGAGGCGAAAGGGTCCGTCGTGTAGCCGACAAGGGTGACTCGCTCTTCGACTCCGATGACCTCCTCGTACAGGTTGGGCGCTCGACGGATGTTGAGGGCGAAGATCTTGGGCCTTGACTGATTGCCAATGAGCAGGAGGTCCTCGAAGCCCTCGGTGATGACAAGCGCGGTCTTCTCTCCCTTCCTCTCAAGAAGAGCGTTTGTAGCGACTGTCGTAGATAGTCGGACGTACTCTGATGGTCAAAAAGCAAGCGCAATGTCAGGAGGAGCGCAGGAAGAGCAAAAGAGAGAGAGCTGCGCACCAAGCTTGTCCGTCTTGAGCTTCTCCCCTCGAGGGTACTTGTCGCCCGTCGCGATCTCGAGAACTCGCCGAACTCCCTCAACAGGCGCGTCCTTGTAGTTTGAAGGGTCTTGAGAGACTATCCAAACAAGAAGAGGAAGGGTCAATTCGAGTGAAGGAGGTCGAGGAAGCCAGAGGGAACCCACGGAGCTTAACGACGATCTCCTTCCTGCCGCCCACGGAGCCCGGCTCGTCCGAAGGCCAACTGGCGAGGACATCGCAGAATGTTCCTCCTCTGTCGGCCGTGACACGAATAGAGTGGTCGGGAATGGGAGGCATGAGGGAGGAGTGAGATTGGGGGAGGGGAAGGTTGGGCTGAGGAACGCGGCGGCGTGTCGGAGGGAGGGGGGAGGGAGGAGGGAGGAAGGTGTTGATGGCGAGAGTGGGAGAAGTTGGAGATTCCGAGCGACAAGAAGATCCTTAGAGCAGGCGCTGGGCTAGGAGCAGACTCGGAAGAAGAAAGAGAAGAGATTGATGAGGGAGGGAGGGAGTCAAGGGCCAGACACCTCTCCCCGCGCCCAACGACGGAGACACCAGTCGGACACCGGTCAAACCAACCCTCTGAACCCGCCAACGACCAATAACCCCCTGACCTCAAGTCCTATCAGTTTTCTCCGGCAAGTTGTCCGCGACCTCTTCCGACGAGAACCAAAAGAAAAGAGCTCGATTAACGCCCTCATCGTCAAATCGGACCTGCCCGCCCCCTTCAGCCCACCCCTCACCCTTGACACCTTCCTTGCCTTCTTCCGCCTCCCCCATTCCTTCTTCTGCAGCTCGATCCAACATGTCTCCCGCGCCAAAGGCCCCTACCTCGCCGGATCCGGTGACACTCAGTCTCTTCGCCAACCGTAAGTCGCGCGTCCTTGCTGGGCTTTCTCGAGGAGATGGGAGGGTGGGTCGTCAGCCTAGCTCGGAAGGGGTCGAGGTCCGATCGTAAAGGCGGCGAGCTTCCAACGTCCAGGCCTCATTACAACGACGTCAGAAGACCTATCTGAAGCAGAAAGGAAGACGGGGAGGGCAGGCAGTAGGAAGGGAAGCTGAGCTGGACTGACCCATTGTCGCCTCCGTACCCTCCGCAGGCTTCATGTCGGTCGCTGAGGCAATGGGCAAGACTCTGCAGCAGACCTCGATCTCGACGAACATCAAAGAGCGATTGGACTACTCTTGTGCGTCTGCAGATGGTGCTTTTTGTCCCGATCGCATCTGCCTCTGTTGAGCTGATCTGCTGCTGCCCGACCGCCAACTCCGTCCTTCGACTCTCCTTGCACTTCCTTCGCACTCCAACTTATCCTTCTTTACTTTACAGGTGCACTCTTCGCCCCCACCGGAGACCTCGTCGCCAATGCTCCATTCATCCCTGTCCACCTCGGGTCCATGTCCTTCGCCGTCAAGCACCAGCTCCGACTGCACGGCGACTCGCTCAAGCCTGGAGACGTACTCATGACCAATCATCCCTCTGCAGGAGGATCGCATCTGCCCGACATCACGATCGTCACCCCAATCTTCGACGAGCAAGGGGAGGAGATCATCTTCTTTGTCGCTTCCAGGGTGCGTCCAGGACTTCATGGCTCTCGTTGTTGGTCGACTGACCGATCCCTTCTCCTCACAGGGTCATCATGCCGACATCGGAGGAATCCTCGCCGGCTCGATGCCTCCAACGGTGCGTCACTATTATCATTCCTGTCAGCTCAGGCGCTCAACCCGTCTTCGTGTTCCTTTACAGAGTACCGCCCTTTATCAAGAGGGAGCGCAAATTCGATCGTTCTTCCTCGTCAAGGACGGCACTTTCGACCGAGACGGCCTCTACAAGATCATGGTCGAGGATCCCGCTGAGTACGAGGGCTGCTCAGGCTGCCGAGCATTCGGAGACGTCGAGAGCGACCTCAAGGCTCAGATCGCTGCTAACCACAAGGGAAGTCAACTCATCGCCAAGCTCATCAAGGAGTACGGTCTTCCGACCGTCCATGCCTACATGGTCAGTATCTCTCGCCTCAAGTCTATCTCTTCGGGTACAAACCTGACGCTCCTGTCTGCGTGCGCCTGCAGAGGTTTATTCGCGATAACGCTGAGCTTGGAGTTCGAGCTCTCCTTAAGCGAACCGCGGCTCAGTACGGAAACGTTCTTTCGGCGGTCGACTACATGGACGACGGCAGTCCGGTTCGTCAGGTCATCTTGTCTTCCTCTCGTCCGCTTAGCTAACCCGGCCCGCTCGCTTCACACACAGATCGCTCTCAACATCACCATCGATCCCGAGGAGGGAAGCGCCGTCTTTGACTTTGAGGGTCAGTCTCCATTCGAAGACCGCGTTCAACGAGACCCTCGCTGACGTGTTGTATTTCGGCCTTTGCAGGCACGGGAGCGGAGATCAGAGGGTACGCTTTGTCTTAGTTTCATCGCCTTCTTGCCTCAATCGCTGACGCCCGTCTCCTGCCTTTACTCAGATGCTGGAACGCCCCCGAAGCGGTCGTCCACGCCGCAATCATCTACTGTGTTCGGGCGTTGTGCGCTGTCGACATGCCTTTGAACGGAGGATGTCTCTTGTGCGTCCCTCCTGCCCTCGCCTTCCCAAATCCACCGTGCTGACGACCTTCGACTTGCGCCTCAGGCCTCTGGACATCAAAATCCCCAAGGGATCGCTCCTCTCGCCTTCTGACACGGCGGCCGTTTGTGGAGGAAACGGTGAGTTGGCGCTTGCCTTGTTGGGCGCGACCGGCGCGGAGACCCTCCTTCATCCCTTCTCTCATCCCTCCACAAATTTTGCTCTTACCCCCCCCCCCCCTTGTCCGTCTCTGAGGTCTTTTTTGCCGCTCTTCTCTTCTTGCAGTCGTCACCAGTCAGCGGATCACCGACGTCGTCCTCAAGGCTTTCAACGCGTGCGCCGCCTCGCAAGGCTGCTGCAACAACCTCACGTTCGGAGCTGGAGGCAAGGACCAGGTGACGGGCGAGGTTCTACCAGGATGGGGTACTTACGAAACAATCGGTGGAGGAAGCGGCGCTGGACCTGACTGGCACGGCACGTCTGCGGTCCACGTCCATATGACCAACAGTTCGTCCTTTTCCTTTCTTGCTCTTCACTTGACCCGATACTGATCAGTCTCAACATCCTCCCCCGTCTCCAGCCCGGATCACTGACCCCGAGATCATGGAGCGACGCTACCCCGTCCTTCTGCACCAATTCTCCGTCCGAAAAGGTTCGGGAGGCAAGGGCCAGTTCAACGGTGGAGACGGCATCATTCGAGAGCTCGAGTTTACAGAGGATTTGCAGGTGTCCATCCTGTCCGAGGTACGTCCCTCTCTTTCCTCCTCTCTCCAATCATCGAAACAGATCTCATCTTACTCTTCGTTTGGCTTTCTTCAGCGACGTGCCCATCAGCCGTACGGAATGCACGGAGGTCTCCCTGGCGCGCGAGGTGTCAACCTTTGGATTCAGAAGGGCAAGACGGCCGAGGACGGAACCCAAGGCCCTCCCAAGACGATCAACATCGGAGGAAAGGCGACGGTCAAGATGGGTGCTGGAGATCGACTGAAGCTCGAGACGCCCGGAGGAGGAGGTTGGGGTTTGCCGACCGAGGCCACCCAGACGGCGCACGCCAAGCAGGATCACGTCCAGACCTGGTCGGCGAGGGGAAGTATCGCGGACCATGCCGATCGTCAGTTGGGTCAGTGAGGAGGATGAGCGCTTCCCCCGCTGTTACCATGATTTTCTTCGTGGTTTGAACGTTCCGCGACCTCAACAATGAAACGCACAAGAGACAAGATTCGTTTCAGATGGAGAGCATCTGCGCGAGGACATCTGCAAGGTCGTGAAGCGTTGGAAGTCAGTCAAGAAAGGGGAGGGAGGGACGGCTTTGGGAGAGTGAGCGAAAGAACTCAGTCGCCACGTGTCCAGTGATGCTGAGGGACTTGAACTTCATGGGGAACACCTCGTCCCCCGCTCCAACGGCGATGTTGTCGTCCTCTTCGGCCAGCGAGGCACCAGGTTGGCGTCGACGTCGAGACCGGAGTCGACCTGTAGCGTTGAAGTCCTTAGCGGTGACGGAGGCGAAAGGATTGGCCAAAATGAGCAGCTCGCCCGCCTTGACGGCCTTCTTGGTGACAAGTCCTCGACTTTTGCAACCGATCTCCCTGACGAGGAGAGAGGGCAAGGTGCAGTCCGCCGTCCGGTTTGACAAGTTCCAGAGCGTAGAGCGGTAGAGGAGTTCTCACGGGTACTGCCTGGTCCTGCTCTGCTGTTTCCTCGCCTCGGTCTTTGACAGACCCTTCATCGCACTCTCGTCCCCGCTTTGAAGTCGAATCATCTCCCTGAACGTTGATTCGGCGGGCGCCAGAGCTTTAGGAAGTACTCTGCTCGTCAAGCACTCGCGAGCGTCGACACGAACCCTGAAACGACCGACAAGTCGACCGGTCGAGGGCGAGAACTGCACGAGCGTCTTGTAAAACGGAGCGAAAGTACCAGCATTGAGGCGAGCGGACGATCGGGCGAGGCGGAGGTTGACGTTGGATGGGTCGATGCTGAGGCCGGCGGAATCAGCCCTCTCCGCGGCGGCGAGATGGTCTCGCATGTCGAGTTCGAATCCGTTTGTGCCCCAATCTACTGCGCTCCGTTGCGGCGTGAGTTGCTGAGGGGAGAGAACCGACTGCTACCAATCTACCTGGGAGGGATCGCGAGCTGGATCGGGGACGAGATCTGAAGGAGAGTCGACCAAGATCTGCAACCAGGGCAGGGAGCAAAGACTGTCAGTCGCTACCCTAAAGCCAGGTGAGAAGGTGAAGGGCTACAGACAAAGGGACGAGGATCGACCACGATGGCCGTCAACTCCTTGATGATCAGAGGTAGACCGAAAGAAAAGACTTCCTCGAGTTTCTCGATCGACTGGGTTTCCGGGGGAAGGTTCCGAAGTTCGACCAGAACAGCCTGGCCACTCGGGTCCTGACTGAAAACCGCGCAAGAGGATCCTGCTCAGTTATCTGATCTTTCCCATGTCCTCGAGGGGCTCCTGCGCTTTGGAGATGGCGAGGGACTCACGCCGCAAATATTATCCCTCCTCGCACACGAGGCTTGGAGACGATCCTCAAGAGCAGGTGCTACGACTACAAGGAGAAGCGAGTTCAACTGTCGGTCGAGCGATAGAGCGAGTAGTGTTTCGGGCAGGCTAGGAACGTACCGTGTGCCGCTTCGTCTTCATCAATCGCAGCTCCGTCCCCGAAAGGTCCTTCACCGGCCGAGTCGAATACGTGGCCTCCTCAGCAACAATTTTGACAGCCCAGCTTATTGATAGTGCCCTGAACTGGAAGCCTACGTCCTCCGGGGTCTCGCAGTGCTCCGTGTCCAGGTCAAGGTCGTGAACTGGAAGGGGGTAGAGCAGCGGCAGGTCAGCCCCTGCAGGAGTAGGAAACGCGGAGAGCGACCGACCGACTCACACGAGCTACTATAGACGCAAATACCAGAAGATCCAAAGGCTTGTCAGCCACCCGAGACGAGTCGAACAAGAAGGGGAGGGCGGCGTACTCGAACCTCCTGGGTGGACTGGCGTGGGAAGCCTCGCGAGCCTGGCGGAGGATGTCGATGACCTTATGGAACGTCCGAGGCTGCAATTCGAGACATGGCGGGCAGATGCGACACCGACATGCTGAGGCTGGGCTGGCCGACGTGTTGCAGGGCCGACCGGAGGACGAGGTGGTACGGGATCCGAGATACGGGTTCGTGGGCTGAAGGCGTCCGACGGAGTTTCGGCTGGCGACCTCTCAACCGTCAGCACGCACAAACGAACTCCACTTGAAGATCCAAGGTACGCACTCGAATCGGTCAGTGGGACAGAGAGCACAGTTCCAGGGTAGTCGCTGTAGCTTGTTGTGGCCTATTAGTGGGAAAGCAGGGGTCAGGGGGCAGCTAGGCTGGGTCGAGGGTATCTGCGCTTCGAGCCGCTCGAGCTGACCTCCAGTCAACGCTCTTTCTCCCTCCAGATCTCACAGCATGGACCAGAGCAGCTCAAGCAGGTATGTACCAGAGCTGTACTGTTAAGAGAGAGCGGAAGATTAACTTGGTTTGCCATCCGTTCTCAGTCACCCGCCGTCCATCGCGTCTGCCCGCCCGCCAGCTCAGAAAGCAGAATCGAATGGTCCTCAAGCCTCAACAAGCAACGAGCAGTCGACCAACGTGACCAAGAAGAGGAAGCGAGGACGAATCGCTACCGCCTGCAAGGTTCGCGCTCTTTCCGATGCTTGGTTGCTTTGACCGAGACCAGGTGGGCTGACCTTCACCCTATCTCGCCCCCATTCCTCTGCCTTTCCCGACCCTGAACTCCACCTCTCCAGGCCTGCAACTCTAGGAAGCAGAAGTGCGACGGCCTGCTACCGTAAGCTCCTCGTCTTCCTTGGCTCTCGGCCAGCTTGAACTGACAAACATCTCCCGCAGCTGCAACCACTGCGTTCGACGAGGTCTCGGAGACGCGTGCGAGTTCCCCGCCGACGCCCAACCTCCTCTCATCTCCGCCTCGACCCCGCCCGGCAACCGTACGACTGGCGGTCTGGCAGCATCCGCCAGGGGACAACCTCTCGTCTGGAAGTCGGCCAGCCAACTCGACCGATCCAACGAGTCCGCCGACGGAGCGTCAAGCTCCAAGGGCAAGGAACGGGCCGAGGTCGGAAACCCGGTCGCACCTCAGCTGAGCGTAGAAGATGGCGACCAGCCTGCTTGTGCGTTCTCGTTCTCTGCGGTCTGGTGACGCAACGATAGGCTGATGCGTGTCTGTGCTTGCAGTCTTCGGTTCGAATTGGTTCGGACCAGCCGCCGCCGCCAGAGCTATCTCTGTGGGTCTTTCCCCCTGAGTTATCCTACATCTTGGACAGATCGTTAACGCAATTGCGCTCTTTTTTCTCTCTTAAAGGGAGCGCCCAGCACCGGCACATCCCTTCGACCCTTGCCTACAGAGGCAGGCTCTTTCAGGGGCCTGAAGAAGGAGCTCGACCCATTCAGCCAGGTTGCGCAAGTCCGCGACTTCATCGCCCTCCTCCCTCGTAGGAAGTGAGCTCTTTTGTCCTGTCTGATTTTCGGCACGAGCGGTGGACTGATCCTTTCGCTGTCTCCTAGGATTTGCGACGCCCTCCTCGCCCGGTTCTTCAGCGGGTTCAACGACCACGCCGACATCGTCTGGAAGCCCGACTTTCAAGCCAAGTACGACCGATTTTGGCGTAGATCATTCGAACACGAGGACCTTGCGCAAGTGGACATGAGATGGCTTGCGCGTAAGTCGGGGGTTTTCCAGTTTAACTCATGAAATCGACTTCCTCAGGCTGACAATGACTGTTTAATTCGGATTTTTTTCTTCTTCTTTTCCTTACAGTGCTCTTCATCATGCTCGCTTACGGCTGCCTCCTTGAGTGGAAGCCGGAAGAAGGATCTCAAGGCCTCGAGGAAAGGGAGGATGCGGCGCAAGCGTGGTACTGGGCCTCCCGTCGAGCCATCGTCTCAGCCCCAACCTTCTACGGCGAGTCTCTTGACATCGTCCGAGCAAGCTGCCTGATCACCTGGTATCTCGTCATCCAACGCCGGGTGCCGGAGTCATGGCTCACAATCGGGTTTGGGGTGAGGTTCAGCCAGGCGCAGGGTCTGCACATTGACGGAGAGCGCTGGGGGTTGGGTTCGAAGGAGACGGAGATCCGTCGAAGACTGTGGGCTCAAATATTCGTGCTTGATCGCTCCATCTCCCTCTTCCTCGGACGGCCGCTTAGCATTCAGAATGAACAGTCGGCCGTCGCCATGCCGTCCAACCTGTCGGACGACGAGCTCGACAACCCCCACCCGCACCCCCTCACCCACATCACGCGCACTACGTATTTGGTAATCAACAAGGCGCTCACCGCCATCATAGGTCTCATGCAAAACCTCTGCTTCGGTCTCCAGCCCACGACCTACCGGCATGTCCTCCTCTCAGATGAAGAGCTCGTCAAGTGGGCCAACGACCTGCCTCCCGTCTTCCGACTCGACGACCCGGTCACCGATCACGACCGCGCACAGTCCTACCTGGTTCCTCAGCGACTCTCTCTCCACTCAAGATACCACCTCGCTCGGATCTCTCTGCATCGGCCGTTCCTCATGCGGGCGATCGTCGGCGATAACTTCCAAGTTTCAAGACAGGTCGCGATTGACTCCGCGTTGGACGACCTCGCTCTGAGGTTGCAGTTGAGTGTGCGTTCTCCCTTTACTGTCCTTCTGGACGCAAGTCTGACTTCGACTGACCAAGCTTTGTCGGGTTTTGGACAGGACTGCGACCCGCTCAACCGCTTTCTCTACCTTACCGTCGCCGGAGGGTTCAGCAGCTGCACCGTACTCGGCATCGTACTCATTCGGGAGCCGACCGGTCGACTGGCGCCTGAGATCACTCGCATCCTCGAGGCCTACCTGAAGCAGCAACAAGCAACGCCTTTGAGACACCAGAGTCATCAAGCCGAGATCAAGGTTCTGGTCAGTCTCCCGCCTCTTGCTCGACCATCGTCGAAAGCGATCATTGACAGAGCGTTGTCGACGTTTGCAGGAGACGTGCCTCGTCCGTGCCCGGGCAGAGTCGCTCAGGAGAGACTCTCGCAACTCGGATAGCGGTAGCACGACCGGCACCATCCCTCTTGCTATCATTGCACCTCCGCTCCCTCCTCAGCCTCGTCTTGGAGAGCGTCTGGAGGAGCCGGTCCGGCAAGGCATCGCGGTTTCGGACTATCGTACAACCCCGCCGGACGTCCTCCCGCCATCGAACGTCCTTCCGCCGGCCAGCATGGCCCATCTTCCTCCGCTCGACCGAGGGCCAGCTCAGTACGAGCCTGCGACGCCGAGCCCGATGGTTCCTAACGGGACGACGTACGACCACCCGACTCCAGACCTGTCGATCATCCCGCCTTGGACGTCCTCTGATCAGGCGGCCTACCCTCCTCCTCATCCGGGCGACATGTCGACGACGTCCAACTTTGGCGCAGACGTCGGTGGATTGCCCTCGGACGACCTGACTAGTCTCAACTTCCCCGAGAGCTGGGACGAGTTTGCGGACCTCATCGACAGACTGACGTCGAATCAGTATGGCACGGGAGAGTGAGGGAGGCGACGGCCGCTTGGAGACGCGTGGACAGGAAGCGTTCTTGGATGAAGTTCAACAGCTATCAGCGCGCACCCTCATCCGCCAGCCTCTGTCCGAGATGTCGAAGCGCAGGAGCGAGTGACCTGCTGAAAGTCTTGGGATGGCTGACTCAAACTCCGTCGCCCTCGACGAGCGGATCTCTCCCCGAACCCAACCTCCTCCTCCCGACCCCATATCCCCACTCAACCTACCTCTGCTCCCATGTCGACAGCCAGCCTCAGTTCAGCCAGCTGTTTCTGCCGAGTCTGCCCTCCCTGCCGCAGGGCCCCCTTGTCATCTGGGCGCTGCTGGTGGACGAGGTCCTGCGCGGGAGGTACGACAGCTCCCACCGAAAACCCTCCGAGAAGTTTATAAACGTTCCTCCCTGTTTTGCGTACTCGAGTCTGTTCAGAACTGCCTGCCTGACTCGCCGTGCTCGTTTGGAACTCAATTCTCGTGAGTGCTCTGCTCTCAACCCTGCACTCAAGAAAATTTCTGTCCTCAAGTTGCCCATGGGCGGAAGTGACTCCCAGACGATCAACCTCAGCTTCGCTGCGGATCAGAAGCCCTTCTCGACCGCCGCCCTGGAAGACCTCTCGAGAACGGAGCTACGACTGATGAAGACGAAGCGACAAATCGTAATTCGCTCAAGTCCTTCTTCCCTCCTGCAGCACATCGCTGACGATTTGTTCATGGGTTTTTGCAGTCAAAGAACTTGCTACTCCGGGTCGTGTCGAAGCCCGGGAGGCTTGCTGGAGTCCTGCTCGTCGCGTACATCTGTCCTTCTCATCACATCCCGATGACGTTTCTAACTCTCTTCATCCTACGTTCAGGCAAGACCCGAACGGTCAGATCGTCTACGTGCAGCTCCAGGACCTTCTGTTCAGTACTGTTCTCACTGGAAGCCGCCTTCCCTCTCGGCTGTCCCATCATCATCAAAGAGCCAATCCTGCTTGATCTTCTTGAAACACCCATCGTAAGTCCTCGAGAGACCTTGGCTCTTGACACAGCGCTGCGTCGACCGCAGCCGTCCACCTTCTCGCTCGGCAAGCTCAAGCCTCAAGACTCCTCGTCTCCCTCATTCTCAGCCGACATCGACATCACGAAGGTCGAGCTCGTCCGCTCATTCAACCAGCTCGATATTGACTCGCTAGGACCAGTTTCCGATCACTTTCTCACCTGCTGGCCACTCACTAATACAGAGCATTTCACGTCGCACTCTGGACTCTACGTCCTCCCCTCTCTGCTCAACCACTCCTGCCGGCCGAATAGGTTCGTCCGGTCTCCCTGCTCCCCAAAAACTTCAATACAGCTGAGTTTTACCACTTGCTACCTGTCCCTTGTGCAGCATCGTCCACTTCGTCGGTGATGCTCTTTTCGTTAGAACTCTTAATGTTCTTGAGGCTGAGGAAGAGTGTTTGTCCCTCTCCGCTGTCTGCTGACCTTGAGACGTCTCTGATCTCTTCTCTTCCCTTTGCCTTCCACAGTCACTATCTCGTATACCCCGAGGCTCTGTCTCGATGCTCGAACGTCGGTCCTCGCCGACTACGGCATCAAGTCGTGTCAGTGCAACCTCTGCGTCGCCGAGCGGTCCGCGCCGGAGGCGACTTGACTGAAATGGGAGCGACTCTGGACGAATTTTCTTCGCCTACCTCTCATCGGAGGCCCTGAAGATCTCGGCGCGGACATCCGCTCCACTGCCAACGGCGCGGACCTCCTCAAAAAGATGGAGAAGACGTTGCCTCTCGACAACACAGGTGGTACCGGCGCCGACCCCTGACTGTGGACCGTACACCGTGAGCTGTCTCGGCGAACCTGGGCCGTGTCGGAGAATGCCATCCTCCGCAAGGTGGGCGCTAAGGCCATCCGCAGGTTCCAAGAGACGGCAACCTGCTACGAGCATCTGGCGTCCTGTCTACGTGCAGAAGATAAGAACAAGGCTACTCTTCGTTCCGGACGAGGCAAAGATGAATACAGTGCGTGACCTTTCTTGTTGTCCATTCAGTCTCGATAGCTCCTGCTGACGCTGGTATTTCTTTCTCCTCTGGACGCTGACAGGCGAAGGGGAGTTGGTGACTCCAGGACTTTTCTATACGGAGGCACTCATCTATTTCATTTCGTTGGTGTACAAGTACTCTCGCATGGGCGACATGGAGGAAACGATGGAGTACGCACAGGTCGCACAAGCGCTTGACGACACGATCCTCGGAGTCGGCCCATCAATCTTCGAGGAGCGGTACGAGTACCCGCGCTTACACGTCGAGCTTACGGAGTGATCGGATCTCGCGGTCGGTCTCTCCTAAACCTCTAACTACTCTGCGGACGTCCGCAAACGCTGACTGTTGCGTCTCGACTTATCTCTTTCCTCCAGTGTTCGCGCCAATGAGGCGACCGACGAGACTTGGATGCTGCCCGACGGCGGGCCCATTGGTCGTCGCATCTACATGTCTTTCATACCCAACCACACTCTCAACCTCCGCTCTGTCCTCCTAGAGAGCGCGTCCGACGTCGATCTTGTCGCTCTGAAGTGACCAGCAGGAGCCAGAGTACTATACTATATTGTGCGCGCAGCAGCCCCTCTCGACTCTCCACCTCCACCCGCCCAAAGAGTCGACGTCGGGAAGGCTGCAGCGACTGCAATTTTTCAGCTGACAGCCATCTGGATTGTGGACGACACTGACCCTGGCAGCATCGCTCACGACTTGCCTTCCAGCTGCTGACCTACCGCTGCTGCCTCGGGTCGACGAGAGTCGAGGGCCGGCAGGCAATCGTCGCACATCGCCGGTGGGACTCGGAGGGGAGCTCGTCAATTCTACCCATCGTCCACCATCGGCCTCTGCTGCTCCTCCTCCCTCCTCCCATCAACATGTCTGTCAGTGTTCTGCCTGCTTCCTCTGCTCTCCCATCCAGCCGGATCGAGACTCGACCCCTCGTCCCAGCGGCCTCTCTCTCCTCTGCCGTCGGGCAATCCTTCGACGACTGGCGATCGGTGCTCTTCAAGGAAGGCGAGTCTTCCACCCTCTCCCGTCGCCAGAAAAAGCTGACCTCCAGATATCTCGGTCGCGCAGGTGTCGTCGTCGTGCCTGACGTTCTCACCAAGGACAAGGCCGCTGGCTACGTCGCTCGGGCTCACGACTGGCTCGAGCACTTCGACATCGGCTACATCCGCGACGACCCTTCGACCTGGAAACTCGAGAACCTGCCTCACAACAACAAAGGAGGACTCTACGGCACGACGGGGATCTGTCACTCCCAGCTTGTCTGGGACATCAGGCAGGAAAAAGGCGTCATCGACGCCTTCGCTCGGATCTGGGGAACCGATGAGCTTCTCGTCTCGTTCGGTGTGTTCTCCCTGTCTTATCTCGATTTCGCTCACATCTCGGAAGACTGAATCTCGTCTGGTATCCCTCTCTCGCAGACGGCATGAACATCGGAGTTCCTCTGAACCTGGATGATGAGGCCAACAAGGGCCTGGACGCTCCCTGGGCTCACACCGATCAGGTGCATCTGGCATACTCACCCTGCGATTGTTCGTCACTGACTTGACTTGCACGCTTCCTGCAGTCCCCTCTTCGAGATCAGCTCGCGACGGTCCAAGGCATCGTCAACCTCGCCGAAAACGGCCCCCTCGACGGCGGATTGACCGTCTTCCGAGGCTCGCAGCAACACTTCCGCGAACTCTTCGAGACGTTCGAACATCTCAAGCCGGAAGGAGGATGGTCCAACATGGATTGGTACGCTCATCCTCCCGAGATGCTCGACTGGCTCAAGGCGCGAGGGTGTTACTGGGAGAAGATCTGTGCGCCTCCTGGCGCGCTCATCCTTTGGGATTCTGTCTGTCCCCCCTCCGTCCCTCTGTCTCTCCCTTCTCCCCAGCCTCCTCCCACTAACTCAACTGAAGTCTTACAGCGTCTCGTCCACTACGGTGCCATTCCGCTCAGCAACAACGCCCGGGTCGCTGCTTGTGCGTTTACTCCCCTCCGCTAACTTCCGTCCGCCTCCCAGCTTACAATCCCTTCCATCCCGTTCCCTCCAGACGTCTGCTACAAGCCTGCCTCGCTCGCGTCGGACGAGGTCTACGATACTCGAAAGCACAACATCGAGAACCTCAAGGGCACGAGTCACGATCCCATCGTCTTCCGCTCGAGGGTAAGTTTCCCAACCCACATCTGAGCCTTCACGGCGTGAGACGCTGATCTAGCCTCTCGTGTCACCCTTCTCAGGACGTTGCACCCCCTGACGACAACAACAAGGCGTGGCTCGCCGTCAAGGACAACCTCGCTCCTCCCGAGTTGTCGCCCGTCGGTCGAAAGCTGGCCGGGCTCGACCGGTACTGAGGGGGCTCACACATCTCCCTTTCTCTTGCTCCCAATGTTTCTCACCGTCTCTACCCTCTACTCTCCTTCTCTGCTTGCCCCAACTTGTGGTCGTACTGTACATAGTGCAACGATTTCAAGCCTTTTTTTCGCCTCTTCCTGTCCTTGTCCGTCGTCGCGGCCAGATGAAGTCCCAAGTGGCCCTCGACAGCATTCCTCGGCCCCTCCCACCTTTTGCCTGCCCTGCCCTGCCCTGCTCACCTCCACGCCCTTCTGGTCCACCTTCTCCTCGATGCTCTCGTGCGAAAGAGTGCCGAAGAAGTTGGAGACGTCGAGGACACCTGCCTCTCAGCCGCCCGCCCTTCCGGACTTTGGACCCTTCAAGCTCGTCCCGTCCTTCCGAGCCGCTCAAGGAGCGACAATGACACGTCTTTCTTTCCTCTTCCTCACCACCAACTGCCTACCTGCCTAACATGGGAAGTGAGTGTTCAACAGGAGCTCGCTCCCAATCGCTCGTGCCTCCTGCCAGCTGGCCAGCCGACAGCT
This sequence comes from Cystofilobasidium capitatum, assembly GCA_014825545.1. Lineage (NCBI taxonomy): Eukaryota > Fungi > Basidiomycota > Tremellomycetes > Cystofilobasidiales > Cystofilobasidiaceae > Cystofilobasidium > Cystofilobasidium capitatum. The sequence goes on along the minus strand of MVAJ01000050.1, from coordinate 60,798 downwards.
GACGCCTGGTCCGCCCTTTCGCCCTCTACTCTCCAGAGATCGTCCACATCGCGCTCTGGAGTGAATTTGTCTAACGCTCTGTTTGCTGAGCTCTTCGCTTACATGCTTGATATGGTGCCTCCCTGCAGAGCTCCTCGAGCCCCCAGCCCACATCAACTCCCCGGCCGACGTCGCCGCCTTTTACGAGGTCAACACGGCGCGCATCAAGAAGCTGCTTCCTCTCCCGGGACCACTCTACTGTCATGTCGGAGAGCCGATGCTGAAGGACCGCACCAAGGGCTACAACTACGGCTTCTACGGGGTGTTTGAGTCGGAGGAGTCGCTCAAGGAGTACGTCGACTCGAAACCGCACATGGAGTGAGTCGCTCTTCCATTCTCCCGCTCTCTCCTCCATTGTCTGACTGAGCTTCATCCTCTTATCTGCAGTGTTGTCATCAACGAGATTCGACCGGTCATCAATTTGGACTTTCGACTCGCGTATGACTTCGAGCTGCCGGAGGAGAGCAAGTAGGTCGAACACCGAGCGCACAAGGTTCTTCGACTACTCATCGGATCTCTGTCGTCTGGTGCATTCTTCGAAAGGCGCCGATGGACGACTGTATCGACGTCCTGGATCTGATATATTATCCTTGAAAGCTGATGTGGCTTGGTCGTGTGTACGTCCGTCTCGACGCTCGCCATCTTCGAGACGTCGCTCGACTGCTTCTATTTGCTGACCGTTCGTCGGCGAATAAGGAGACGTCCGCTCCCTCGTCCGAGCACGCCAACCTGGCTGCGGCCAATGCCGCCGGCTCTTGGACTTTGCTTACCAGCTTACTTGCTCACGACCTCCTCCAGCTCGCGTGCGATGTCGCACTCTGTCCGCTGACGGACGGGCAAGCAATTGATGAAGTGGATAAGTAGGGGGAGATAGGAGGGAAGGAGGAACTGAATCTTGACTTACTCTTCTCCCTCTCTTATTTTGTCATGGTACGTCCGACGCCAGGAGTTGGGATGGATGGACAGCACTGACTTCCCCCGCTCCCTTTCCTTCCAGTCCAAACACATCGACTCACCTTCCAGTCTCGACGGTAGCGAGTCGGAGCGGAAGGTTGGCTTGTTCGACGAAAACCCTGAGACAAGCGTCCAAGACTTCTCCGCCGAGGAGGAACGCGCCCTCCTTCGAAAAGTACGTCCAAGGACTGCGATTCTCCAACATCCTCTTGCCCTCGCTTATGTCTGGCACTCGCCTCGTGCGCAGATCGACTGGCATGTTCTTCCTCTTCTTATCGCCGCGTATCTCATCAAGAACATCGACGGCAACGCAATCAGCTACGTCAAGATCATGAACAAGGGCGAGCCGGGTAACATCCTAACCATGCTCGATATCACGGCCGACCAGTTCACCTGGACCGCAACTGTCTTCACGATCCCCTTCATGTTGGCCGAAATTCCCAGCAGTGAGTTCAGCGTCCTCGGAAAATCAGTCGCAGATTGCCCATTGACATGTTGTTTGTCAACCGACAGATCTGCTCTTCAAGGTATCTGGTCCTCGCGCTCACTTCACTCGCATCATCGTAGGATGGTCCATCGCCTGCGCCTGCGGTGCGGCAAGCAAGAATCTGGCGGGCCTGCTCGTGTCGAGGTTCTTCCTCGTTCGTCTCGGTCTCCTTTTCCCCCTCCCTCCGCTCCTTGCTGACCGACCTCCCCCCCCCCAAAACGCAGGGGCTGTTGGAAAGCGGGCTGTACCCTGGAATTTTGGCTCTCTTGCCCTTCTGGTATCGGGCGGACGAGCTGGCGATTCGTTTCGTAGTACTGGGAGTCTTGGGCAGCTTCAGTGGGATTATCGTCGCCGTTCTAGCCTGGGGCCTCACGTTCATCGACGGCCGAGGCATGGCAGGCTGGCAGTGAGTGCTCTTCTTCGCTCTTCTCATAATGATTTCTCTGACATTCCTCTGCATTGACTTGAGGTGGATGTTTACCATTACTGGTGTCGTCGGCCTATTCATCGCCGCTGCAATCTGGTTTTGGCTGCCTGGATGTGAGTTACTCCTCGCATTTCTTCTTATCGCACCAGGCTGACAATCAGGCCTTCTTTGTGTTGGTGCAGTCCCGAGCGAGGCCAAGTTTTTGACGGAAAGGGAGCGCGAGTTCGTCCAAGCGCGTCTTTCCAGCAACGCTCCCCGAGGCGACGACCCCAACTTCGATCGATCCGCCATCATCCGGGCCCTGGTGCGTCGTCTGCATTGGCCTGCGATACGACATTCTCTGACAATGCAGTGTGTCTTCATTTCTTCAGCGCTCCCCTCAACTCTGGCTTTTCACGGCGATGCAAACGTTCCAAAACATCGGAACGTACGGCTTGTCGTTTTGGCTTCCCTCGATCATTGCTGCCTTTGGGTTCACAACTACGCAGTCTTCGCAGCTGCTAAACATCGTCCGTCTGCCTTGTCACCGTCTGCCGAGTTCCTTGAACTGAAGGAGTTGTCTCCAAATCCTCCTAGCCTCCTGCGGCTGTTGCTGTCATCTCAGGCATCTTCTTTGCCTACCTCTCCGATCGGACGACGAGGATCCCTCGGGTGCGTACGGTTGTCATCAAGACATAGACGATCCTGGGCCGATCAAATTCGTTTCTCGTCCAGCCTCTGTACATGCTCGCCGCTGGTCTGGTCGTCATCTCAAGCTTCCTCGTCCTCGCCTTGGTCAAGGACAAGGTAAGAATGACATCAAACCACGCTCTCTGTCCTGGAACTGACCTTTCGTTTCTTCTGCCCTTCAGCCCACGCTCTACGCCATGACTCTTCTCGCTGGAATCGCAAACAACGCCTACTACGCCGTCCTCATGCCCTGGCGGACCCAGTCCCTCCGCGGCTCATCCGAGGCGACATTCGCCTTCGCTTTTCAGAACGGGATCGCCCAGGTTGGAGGCATTATCGGTCCGCAGGTTTTCCGGGCAAAGTACGCACCCAACTACCGGATCCCGTTCGCCGTCTGCATGGCTTTCCAGGCGCTGGCGTTCTTTGCTGTCCTGGCCGGATGGTGGGTCACGCGGTCTGTCGAGAGAGAAACGAGGGAGGTGGCCGAAGTCAGGAGGAAGGAGAAGAAGGAGACTGGTCGGGTGTCAGTGCGACAGGTCGAGCTGCAATGAAAGATGTCTCTGGTACGAGGATACGGATCAACGGGTGGACGCAACGCAACGTAGACAGATCGCACGGTGTAATCTCTCTTTTACATGGAACTTAAAGTCAATCTACATGCCGGGAGAACAGTCAGCGCGAAACCAGCTCCTCAGATGCCAACTCGCAAGGCTCTCCCCCTTCTCGACAATTTGGTTTCGGTTTCTCATGTGATCGTCCCCCATCAATCTCACTCCATGGACACCTCGAGCGTCTGCTCCTCCTTCTCCCTCTCGAGGCGCTCCTTCTCCCTCACGCGCTCGTCTAATTCGGCCTGACCAGCCATCTTGAGATGGGCCAACACGACGCCGTTACGAACTCCGTCCTGACGCTTGAGGGTCATCCACCGACCCAACCTAGGTTCGGTGGAAGTGGTACCCACGACAAGCAAACCGAGCTTTGCGTCCGGCTCGCTTGCCGTCTCGGGCGCGACAAGACCGTTGTTTGCGGGGGGAGTGGTGCGGAAGGAGGTGAAGTCGACTTGAGACGCCGAGGGGGTGATGAGTTGGAGCGAGTTGACAAAGCCCTTGGCCGGGATGGTAAACAGCAGCTTGAACGACTTGAGGTCCTTTGCGAGCGACCACACTCGAATCTGACCGTCCCATGAACCTGTGCCCAGTCGAAGAGAAAGTCAAGATGGCAGCGTCAGTGTCGGAGTCGAGGTCCGAGAAGGTGGAGAGAGGGAACGAACCGGTGGCAAAGGTGTCTCCGTAGGGCAGACAAGCGACCGAAGTGATCCACCGGGCAGTGCCAATGACGCCTTCGCTCTCGGACTGGTGCGTGTTGACACCGTGGGCGAGGTGCTCAATGAAGACGGGCTTCTTCTTCGTTATGCTCCAGAGGGCAACAGCTCTACAAGAACAAACAGTCGAACGAGGCGCCTGCATCAGCGATGAACAACACAGAAGGGTGAAAGGAGAAGGGAAACACACCCAGAATCACCGCCCGAAATGAAGTGCTGCTCGTCCACCATGGCAACGCAGTCGATGTTTCCCTCCCTAAACCTCTCCTTCTGCTTGCCCTCTCTCTTCTTCCTCCTCTCCCTCTTGGCCCTCCCCTCGCCCTCCCGACCCTCCACAACCGCCCGCCGCTCCTGCTCATCCTGCACATCATCGTCGTCCTCCCACACGCCCTTCGACGCTCCTCCTCCCCGGAACACAAGCTGACTTTCATCGGCGACCTTCCAGAACCGGACGGTACGGTCTCGGCTTCCGGCAGAGACGAGGTTGTCCCCCCGCAAGGAGGAGACGGACGAGGACCCGTCCTGGTGTCCGTACAGCGTTTCGAGGTGCGACAGGGTCGACGTCGAGAAGACGGAGATAGTTCGGTCGAGCGACGAGGTGTAGAAGGTGTCTGTGCCGAGCTGGAAGGCGACCGACTGGAGCGAGACGAAGAGGGGCTGGGGTGTTAGTTCACGAGGACTTTTTCAGGGTGTTCAGACCGCAATTCCAGTCTCCTCAAAGAAAAAGAGGGAACGGAGAGGGCTAGTCTCGAAGAGAACGCAAGGATGAGAGAACGCACCGTGATGGAATCCCGATGACCCTTGAGGCCCCTGACCCACGTCGCCTCCTCCCCCTCGACGTTCCACACGCCCACAATCCCGTCCTTGCCCGCGCTGACCAGCGTCTTCCCATCGGCGCTCAGTGCGAGGTCCCACACCTGATCGCGGTGACCCTTGAGCTCGACCTCGGTCCCGAGGACCGACTCGCGTTCGCGTCCTTTGCCCTTCTTGGGCGGATCAACCCTGCCTGCCCGAGCGCAGTGGGCAACCAGTCGTCCAGTCGGGAGGTAAAACTTTGTGATCGACCCTGCTTTCGAGGATGAGTAGACGTACGTCGACCCTCCTGGGCTGACGACGGCTGCTGTAGGCGGGAGGGTTTTGAGCGGGAGGAAGTGGATCGCGGGGACGGTCGAGAGGAGGGCAGAGACGTGGATGTGCATCTTTGGAGAGTGCGACTGGATGTCGGTCTGCAGACGGGCAGCCATGATCTCGCGGTCAATCGTTGCCGCATCGTACGAGCCGTCGTCTGTTCGAAGCCAGGTAGGAAGGGAAGGGAAGTGACGACCGTGGACGTTTGGACGAGATTTTCGACGAGGACCGCCGGCCCAGTAGCAAGAAAGAAATGAAAGAGAAAGCAAAATCAGACACCATGGATATCATCGCAGGAAAATGAACCCGAGATGGCACCAGACTGATTGCCAGAAAGGCACCAGCTTGTGTAGGGTGAGGGAGAGGGAGGGAACGACGTACCGATCTGCTGCTCTGCCTCGAGCCCCCTCAAGTACTCGCGTGCGATCCTGAGCCGCTTCTCGCCGCCTGTCTCGGCGGCGTCCCTGACGCGCTCCTCGTCGTCCGACTCGCCGCCGCGGGTGTCGCGGGTGAGGTCCATGTCGTCGACGGCGACGTCGTTGTCCGAGTCCGACGCCAGGTCCTCATCCCGCTTTGCCCGTCGCTGGGGCGGCGGCTTGGCCTGGCTGGCGGGCGTCCGGCGGGAGGAGGCCGGCTGCTTGCGCTTGGAGGAGGACGGTTTGGCGAAGAAGCTGTCGCCGGCCATTTTGAGAGAGTAAGGGGAGGGTATGGATTTGCTTGTAGAGTCGTGCGCCCGGCTGGACTTCTGCTGCCTGGGTTGGCTTCCAAAATCCATTCAACTCGCATATGCACTTTTTTATGAGTACTCATTTGGTCTTTGTCCACTTATTATGGATGGACGGACCCACGCGTGGTCCCTGCTCGTTCAGCTGCAAACCATCAGCTTCTCTTGATGAATCCCCTCGAGTCAGTCTTACATCCTTCACTCTCCTTCTTTCTTACCAGACACATTCTTACTTACTCGCTCGCTGCCTCTCTCTCGCTCGCGCCGTCTGCGATCGTTTGCCGCTGCTTGGCTGCTGCACCTCCCGTCCCGTCCCGCTGCGTCGTTATCGGCTGGTTGCAACTCTGACAGACTGCTCTGGTACCGCCTCACCAACGCCATCGCAGCTCAGAACAAGTATTTCTTTGACGTGCGTACATGAACGCTTGAAAGGTTCCCTGGCGTTGAAACGAGGGACGAGATGGGCTGACCTCCGCTCTACCGTGTCTCGTCTCACCCCATCGCTCGCCTTGTCAACCCCCTTCACCTTCACCCCCGACAGTCGTTCCTCGCTCGGGTCCAACACTTTGAGCAGGACTTTCTCACGGCTCTGTGCGTACCTCAAGCCAGCATCCCTGAAGAGCCCGACGCTATGAGCTGCCAAAGCTGACATCGATTGCTGCTCCGTCCCGTCGCCCCCAAGCCTCGAGACCCTGCGCGACATCTTCCCGCTCGTGATCTTTGCGTTCGGCATCGTCTTCCTCGTTGCCCGACCGTTCTCCAACTCAACCCCCACCCCTAACGAGCCCGCTCGCGTGCCCAAGCAGCCCAGAGTCGTCCTTCGCCCCGGATCAAAGGCCAGCGTCGAACACAACCGGTCCATCGCCCTCGCCGCCGAAGAACAGAGCAAACTCAAGAAACTAGATCAGACCGAAAAGAAGTCCATCGCCGTGCGTCCACGATTCAGTCCTCTTTCTCAACAGATTCTCAACAGATGAGGGAGTCGGCGTTGACTCTTTTGTTTTCGCTTTTGCTGCCGTCGCTCTGCAGGAATCGACCAGCATGATGTCCGCCCCCTCAACTACGCTCTCTCCCCCTCTCTCAACGCCCATCTCGACCTCTTCCCTCGCCACTCACACGGGCGAAGACCCCTCCAAGCCAATCTACGTCGCCATCAAGGGAACCGTCTTTGACGTCTCTGCCAAGCGGGAGATGTACGGTCCGGGCGGATCTTACTCGATCTTTGCGGGACGGGATGGGAGTAAAGGGCTCGGGATGAGTAGCTTAAAGGCGGAGGATGCGGTGGCTGATTATTCGGGGTTGGATGAGAAGCAGATGAAGACGCTTGTCCAGTGGGAGGACTTTTTTACCAAGGTGCGCAACCCCCCTCTTTCACTTTTTCTTCTGTTGTCGACCACTGACAAACATAGCTGTCTGTGTTCTCTCTTGTGCAGCGGTACAACATCGTTGGCAAGGTCGTCGACTGAGGACTCGCTCGTATCTGGTCTACCCTCCGGATCCATCTCGCAATTTGATTGTCCTTCCTCAACCCCCTTCCATCGTCACCCCAAACCAAAAAACGTCAAATTTCCGTACCCGTTCCCTCTCCGCCTTACTCGAGACTTCCTTCATCTACAAAGCTCCTTTCTGATCCATCTTTCGTAGTTCACCCCATCTCCGCCACTAGTTGCTGTCCTATGGCCTTCCTTTCAAACTCTCAGCGAGCCACGTCGACCGAAAGCGAGTCTCGTCCCTTCTGAGCTACCCAAAGAAAGACCGCCCGGAAGGGTTGAATCTGGGTGCAGAAGGTGGCCAGAGAAGTACGGTCACGACGCAGGCGAAAGAAAGGGGGCGTTCTCGCTCGCAACCCTCCGTCGCCATCAACGAACTTCCCGCCCTCCCTCGCCCCCTCTCCTTCTTTCTCCGACGAGGCTACTCGGTATCCTAGAGAAGTCGACCAGTCGAAGACCGATGGCTTCGAGCCAGCAGAACCCAAACGTCAAGGTGTACGGCCCTCCCTCGCTTCTCTGCTTGCCTTGGCCCGCTTCCGCCTCGTCGAGCTGTTGCTAGAACTGACTCTCTCTTGCTCACGACCCGCCTTCAGAGTGCTGCGAGCTCCGGCCAACAGGGCGTTCGTACAAGGTCCGTCTCTTCTCTTTGCCTGCCTTCGTGCGAGATGGGAAGGAGTCGTGCTGCAGCAGGGAGGGTGGGTCGTCACCAAGCCCCGGACAGCTCCTGACCTCTTTCCCTTTCCCCGCCTTTGGCACCTCGCAGGCTACCCAGGCTTGCCCGAACCGGACCCCACGCGCGATGTTCGACCGCGAGCCGTAGCGTCTGGCGTGCGTTTCAAGCTTTCCTTGCCTGGTGCGGCTGGCCGCCAACCTGTCTGTGCTGACGCTCTCTCATCATGCCTCTGCCTCCCTCCTCCTCGTTCTCTGAACTCTTGGTTTGCCCAACGGACCAGACGGTCGAGCTGCGGACGAACGGCAAGCCGCTCAAGGCTGAGTGGCTCAGGATCTCGCTCATCAAGACCGAGACGTTGCCCAAAGAAGGTCCGTCTTCCTCCTTTGCGTTTCCCACAGGCCTACTCCGGCGGGGTTGACGACGAACGAGAACTCGACTGACCACCCCCTTCCTTCCTTCGCCTTTGGTTCGGTCTGCTAGTTGGAGGGCTCGTCTTCAGGGACAACATTCACGGGTCGATTCCTCTCTGGTCGGCCCCTCTAGGAGCGGAGTATGGAATCCTCGACTCCGTGCGTTCCTCTCCGCTCTCCCGGCCATTCCGAAGCTCTGGGCGAGTTGAATTGACACTGGCTTTTGGACGACCTATCCGGTTTGACAGAAGGACTTCCCGTTCGCGTTGGACGTGCCGCAGCATCTGCCTTCGTCGGTCGACGTTCACCAGGGAGCGTACACGGGTCCGATACCTGGCATCACGTACCATCTGGAAGTGACGCTGATGGAAAGGAACAAGAAGAAGTGCGTTCGCACTCTCCTCTCGACTCGTCCGCTACCGGCTTTCCGTCGAGCGGTGCAACTGACGCTTTCGTTCGGGGTCGTTGTTTTCCTTTTACAGAGGGCTTCTGAGGAAGGAGCATCAGCCGCTGTCGACGTTCCACCAGCCGGTCGAGGTGCTCTCGCACGGCCTCCACCCGTCCTGGCCGGCCCACCGCCAGACGCGCGTGGTCAGAATGCCGACGCCCTCGGTCAAGATGTCGCTCACGCTGGCCAACGCTGCGCTCAGCCCGGGGACGGTACTCCAGCTTCCCCTGATCCTCCTGCTCGCTCCTACGGGACCGACCTATCCCTTTCCGATCGTTGTTCGGAACATCCAACTATCGCTCGTCGAAACGCTCACGCTGCGATCGGGCGAGCGCGACCCGCCCCCGACAGGTCCATTCAAGACGGTGTTGAAGCGCCCGACGACGATCTCGCAGTCGCGCCTCGAGGCCGGTTCGGGCGAGCTCGTCCTGCCTGGACCTCAGGGCGGTCGGAGCTGGCTGCTGCAGCTCAATCTGCCGTCCTCGAAGTTGACGGGTGAGGGCAACCTGGGCTTCTCGGTCGATGGCACCCATCTGAGCGTCTCGTACGGCTTGAAGGTCGAGGTTTTCGGAGGAGTGCAGGGACGGATGGATGGAGGTGGCTTGGGCGCGAACGGAGGATTGGGAGAGCTCGTCGCGATCGGGGCGGTTGAGGATGTGCTGGTGGACTGGATGCAAGCATCGCGAGAGGCAGATACCGTTCGGTAGGTCCTCTCTCGTTTTCACTGGGAACCATTCAGCGAAACCGCACTGATGACAGGCCGATTTTTTCTTTGGTCTTTTCAGGGAGATTGGCTTCGTGCCTGGACTGAGTATGGATGCCACGCCGTCGCCCTCCCTCACGTCCACCCACTCGTTTGGTTCCAGCGGACCTTACAACCAACCGAGGTCAAATTCGTACCAGTCGGTCGTCTCGCCAGCCCCCATGCACTCACCACCTCCATCGCAACCTCCTCCCTCGCAACTCCCTGCCAGCACATCGAGGGCTCCCCAGTCGACAGCGCAGCCTACCACGCTGCCCGCTGCGGACCGGCGGTCGTCCAGCATGTCCTTCGAACAGACCTACAACCCCCTCCCTCGTTCCTCCCCAGGACATCCCAAGGTCGCCTCGCCAAGCTACCTGCCTGAAGAGGACGAGTTCTTCGGCTCCATCTCGCCCTCGCCGCCGCCGAGCACGGCCAACCACTCGGCAGACTTGGGCAACGGACGACCTGCGAGCAGGGGCCCGGCTTCGCTTCAGGGTCACGGCCAGACGACGAGGTACCCTTCGGCGCAAGAGGAGAAGGCGTTGGCGTTTGCGAAGGCGACCGCGGCTGTCTCGCGAACGCAGGACAACCTCCCTTCCGACGACGCACCTCTCAAGATATCAACTCTTCCGGCCCGAGCACCCACCTCCGCAGCTGGGACCTCCAGGGCAGGCAGCAACACCTACGTCCCGCCCACGACGCCCGCGTCTGCCACCTCGCTTTCTTTCGAGTCGGCCGCAGACGAAAAGAAGCGCATATTTGAGCAGCTGCAGTACAAGGCGGCGGTCTCGCAGGCTCTGGCGTCGGGCGAACCGGCCCCTCCGATGCCCCAGAGCATGCTCCTCCCCGCCCAGGTCGAGACGGACAGAATTCTGGCTGTCGGCGCTTCGTCTTCTAACTCGGTCGCTGGCGGCTCGCACGCCAAAGGTCCTGCGCAATGGGAGACGGCCAGGGAGGAGAAGGCTCGCCTGTTCACCGACGCTCAGCGGCGCGTCGAGAACACGCAGCAAGGGCCGACGCCGATCGACCTCTCGCGGTCCATTTCAAAGCTCTCGGTCGGCGAGGACGGCCCTCCCCCGATGGTAGGATCCTCCTCGACCCGTTGGGAATCGGCAGCGGATGAGAAGGCGAGGCTGTTCAAGGACGTGCAGGAACGCTCGTCCTCCTCACACGGAGGTTCCAGCTCGCAAGGACACGGCATGGCGTCGTCGGCTGGAGGTGGGTCATCGACAGGAGGAGGTCCCGCCAACAGCTTGCGAGTCGTTTCCTCTCAACCGTCGTACGAGACGGCCGAGCAGGAGAAGGCAAGGCTCAGGCGTCAATACGAGCAGGCCCAGGAGGCCGTCACGGCCAGGCAGCACCGGGCAGGGTCGACAGGGAACGGACCTGCCCGCGGATCTGGATCCTCGCAACCCTCTGCCTCCGTTTCTCGAGCTGGAGGATCAAATCTCCCGGCGTCGAGGCCTCCTACGACGTCCAAGTACCCCTCGGCAGACGAGAAGGCCAGGCTTCGCTACATGGACACAACCCAAGCTAGGGACCGAGTCGCACCCGAATCCTCTGAACCGTCAGTCTCTGAGATTGATAGCGCGAGTGTCGTGTCGTCCAGCATGCCGCCGGATGAGGACGTTCCGATCCCGTACGACGCTATATTTGGTGAGGCTATCCGGACTGCGATCGATTCGTCTGGAGGTGGCAGTCGAGCGTTGACAGAGAAGGTAAACAAAACCTTCCGCCTGAGATTCTGAACCAGCCAGGTGGCTGACCCACCACTTTGTCGTCGCTCATGCAGGAACAACAACGGCGGTATTATGACGCTCAGGAAGCCGTCGCTCGCTCCGCCATGGGCTTCGGACCGAACTCCTCTTCGACCGCATCTGCCATACCTCTTCCTCCTGTCGTTGCTCCGCCCGCTCGACACTTGACGGCCCTCGAGGAGAAGGAGATTCTGCGCACTCGAGACCTGTCTGGTTCGTCGTCCAACCCTCCACCGACATCCTATCCTCTAAGCGGCAGCGGTCGGACGTCGCCTGTCTCCAATCGAGCATCCATCGTGAGCAGTGCCTCTTCCGTCCCGTACTTCAAGAATCCCGAGATCACGAAGGGCAAGCAGCGCGCGCCCAGACCCATCTCCGTCTACTCGACCGTCAGCAATGCCCAAGGCTTGAGCATGTCGTCCTCGAACCCGCCCCTACCCCCCTCCTCTCCTCCGGCAGTCACGAATCATCCTGGTCCTCCACCTCCACCACCTCCACCGCCGGCTGGGCGACCTCCGGACGAGTACGCGACCCGGTACATCTCGCCCGTCCAACCTCCTCCCTTCTGGGGCGCACCCCAACCGGGCGTCGTTCCTCACTTCCCTCCAACTCAACACCCATTGGCCGTTCCGCCGTGGGGCTTCGGCATGATGCCCTCGCCCTACAGCCCGTTCATGGGACCTCCTCCGCAAGGGTTTTACCCTCCGTCCGTCCAGCACTCTGTCCTGCCGAAGGAAGAGGACATGTGAACCCCCCCCCCCCCTCTGCTTCTGCTTCTTTCGCACACCTTGTTCTCTCCGTTTTGAAACCCCCCCCCCCGCTGTCCTTCTGCCTTGAGCCTCTTTCCCATCTCGTATAACCAGCCTCAGGGCGATCTCAAATCTTGCCGCTTCACCTTCATACCCCTCGCTCTCTCGCACCCTGCCTTCCTTGCGTCACGTACAAGGGAACCTCCCCGCTGGAATACCCAATGTCCACTCTGCTTTCTCTCCAGGTTCGCACTTGCAAGAAAAACAGGGCGAGACCTTCCTAAACGCGGATCTAGAAAATCCATCCTCTGCATCTCGTCTACGCCCTCCCGCCGCCGATGAGTGGCACGGGTCCGTTGTCGAGCTTCTTTCGTGCGTCGTCGAAACGGCGGATGATGGGCTGGCAGACGGTCTGCGTGCACAGACCGAGGGCGGTCTGCTTGACTGGGGCCGAGAGGAGTTCGAGCCCTGAGAACTTTTCGATCTGCTCGACTAGGGAGTGGACGGACGGGTAACGAAGAGGTGGGTCAGGATGAGGGTGGAAAACGGCAAGGAAACGCCTTGAGAGAGCGAGAAAGAGAGACTCACCTGGAACGAGGAACGACTCGAGCGGGGCATTGTCTGGAATGACCGCGTTGGGCATGACGAACCCGGCGAGCGAGATCTCCCTCTCGGTCGTCTTTCGAGGGTCCTGCCCTCGAGGGGCGCGCGCGGCGAGGATCACCTTGGACCAGTGGGTCGGGACAGAGATCGACGGCGTGGGCGAGCCGATGACTTCGTAGTTCTGTTTCGACAGATGTTTGTAAAATAGGGGAGGGGAGGGAAGGGAGTGGAGAGTGAGCCTGGGTTCGCGCGAAAAGGTGGACGGGAGGGAGGGAGGAGAAACGCACTACTCGCCACTTTCCATCGACGGCCGACTTGGCAGGCAAGTAGAGCGGGATCGTAAACACCCAGACGTCCGTGAACTGGTTCGTCAACTTTCGGGTCCAGTCCTCAAAGTAGGCCCAGTCTGCAAACGCACGGTTGGAAAGTGGTGTCAGAAAGCGACTTCAGGAGAAAGTGGAGGGGAGCGAAAGGTGGAAGAAAGATGGACAGTTTCGGTTGAAACCCTCTCCTACTTGAGGGGCGATGTTGGAAAGCAAGAACGTCTCGTTCATCGCTTCCTGGCAAATGCATGGCGACAGGTGGGGCCGAGATCAGCACGCCGCAGGGGATTCCGTCTGAGCGCCCTGGAGCTTGTGAGGTGTAGGAGACGCACCTGGGAGATCTTGGCATCGGCCGCGGGGACAAGATGACCTCCTACGAGGGGGCAACAGAGAAGGAGGGGGAAGTAAGGCAGCCGAGAGGGGGGCGAAGGTAGATTTAAATCGAGAGGAGAACGTACGGTCATAGCCACTCCTGCTCGCACAAATCCCCCAGACAGCGTTAGTACATTCTCATCCAAGCTCGCCGTTTCCTCCAAGAGTGAAAGCGCACCTAAAGTAGTCCTTGAGCTTCGCCCTGAAGAGCTCGGGCGTCTGTTCGTCCTCCATGAACGTACTCTTGTCCCTTGACGGACCTGGTCTCTTCGCGCCGGGCTCACTCCCCGCTGGCGGGGGCGCACGAGCTAGATTGGCAATAGTTAGGTGTTCGGCCGTCTGGCGAGATCAGAGAAAGAGGGTTCCGAAGTAGGGGATCAGTGTGAGTGTGGGTGATGGATGAGGGAAGGGAGCGAGGGGTAGACGCACCCAAGCAGCTGGAGCAGGGACGAAACGACACAGTTGGAAACTTCGTCAGTACCTTCTTACTAAATCCGAGGAAACGGAGGGTTTGGACAGGACATACGATGCTGCTTTTGTCGGTCGTACTGGGTGATGTACCTGTCTCCGCGAAGCCCCTCTCAAGCCAAAAGTCAGCCTCTGCAGATAGCCACGCGTCCAAGAGGGAAACGCACGCTTTCCGGAAGAGCAGATCGCTCTTTGCAGCTGTGCAGACGGCGAGCAGAGCAGGACTCAGATGTCAGCAGCTGGGTCAACTAGAACGGCAGGCCTCTGAGAGGTCCGGCCACCCAAGCAAAGAGAAACGGAGAGAGACGACTTACAAGGAACGCCAAACTTCCACACTTCACCCCCTACAGGCTGCCTGAACCCTGCGTTGGGCGTGCCGACGCCGTTCAAGATGGGTCCGTTCGAAGCGACTGGAGCTTGGGCAGGTGCGGCGGGCACGGGCACGAGCGCAGGCTTGGAGTTGGTCGACGCGAGCGAGTAGGCTGCTGCTCCTCCTACTACGAGGCCGGACGAGAACAGGGCGAAGGGCAGGAACGAGGGCGGCATGCCTATGTTCGAGGTACCGTACGGGAGGGGAGCCTGTGAAGGGGAATGGGTTGACTGTCTTGCGAGCGTTCGTCGTCGACAGGTCCGTAGTCGAGACGCGTTTCGATCTCCTCTTCAGGCAGGCTCAACACAAGGACTCTCGACAGTTCGCACATTCACGAGACAGCAGAGTGCAAAGGGAAGGACATTAAAGCACAGTGATGAAGAGAGAAAGTGCGTGTGTGAAGGGTCCCCTCAGCTAAAAACCGTACGTCGGTGCCAGACGCTCGTCTCGGACGTGCACGATGGCAGAGGTCATACAAGCTTGACTCTATTTTGTTGGCGAAGCTCATCACGGGGGAACACGACACACACAGGAGGATGGGGTTGATGGTATGGAAGGAAGGAGGAAGTGAAAGTAGTAAGCAGGGTCGCAAGGGGGCAACGGATCAAGTGCGAGGGAGGCTGCAGAAATAGGCGCAAAGACGAGGTCGTCAAAACAAGATCAGACTGATAGCATGACAGAAGCAAGACGTACTCAGTAGATCGAGAGAACCAGATGTGATGATGGCGAAGGAAGGAGTCGTGGTGGTTGCTGGGATGAATTCTGAAAAGTCGAGGGTCCTTTTTCTGGCTGGCCAAAATCTGCGTCCGAAGGCAGAAGCTTCCGACCGAGGATTTGGATCTCGCAGCAGCCTCACCGAACTCGACTCAACTACACCTCCTTCTACCCTTTCTCTACTTTCCCTACACACCATGGCCAACCCCAGGTACGTTCGAATGCTCTTGTGGTCGTGTGTGTGTGGCTTCGCTGACCTGTTCTATCACTTGCTCGCCCGCAGACAGCGCTCAAAGTCCCGTTCCGGACGACAGACCGTCAAGACGACCAAGAAGACGACGAGCAAGAAGGTTACCGTCCGAGGACCCCAGCCGCTCATCGACGCTTGGGACAAGAAGAAAACGGTCTCGCAAAAGTACGTAGCCTTTCTCACTTTCGCTGGAACCTAGGGAGGGAGCTGCTGCGTTTGGGCTCTTCTGGTGGAAGGGCACACGCTCTAGCTTCGGGCCTGCCTCGAGCAACGCCCCACTGAAGGCTGACCAAACTTTCTTCTCGTTCCCTTCAGCTACAAGGAGATGGGACTCATGACCTCGCTCGCCCCTCGCTCGAAAGGAGGTGTCGAGAGGGACATCCGGCCGACCCAAGTCTCCCAGGAAGGCGACGAGGCCATGAACGACGACGACGACGCTGAGGCTTCGGCTGGGCCTTCGGCGATCCCGAAGGGAATGGGACGGATCGTGCGGGATGCAGAGGGCAACGTTGTGGACATCATTATGGGTGGAGAGGAGAGCGAGGACGAGGATGCACCTAAGGACAAGGGCAAGGCCAGGGCCGAGAACACTCCTCTTGTTACTGGTGAGTTTCTCCCCCCTCCCCTCCCCTCCCCTCTTCCCCTCTTTCTCTTCTTCCCCGCTGACACCCTCGTGTGCTCTTCTTTCCCATCAAGCTCTCGAGTCGATCGCCGCCCGAACGGTCAAGCGACCCCGCACGGTTACCGGGCCCGAACTCCACTTCCTCCGCACGCTCCGGTCAAAGCACGGCAACGACACGGCCGCGATGGCGAGGGACATTCGAGTCAACAGACTGCAGAGGACTAAGGGTCAGATTGAGGAGAGTTTGAGGCGCGCTGGAGGGTGGGAGGGTGTTGAGGCTGCGGAGTAGGAGTTTTGGCGCACCACCTTCCTGACTCGCTGCTGTTCTCGTTCTTTCTTTCTCCGTGCGGATACCCATGTAAAGTGAACCAAGACACCTGCCAGCTGCCTGCAAACGACGAGGGGAGACTCTCGAAAGTGCGAGGGCGAGGGATGTCGTACGCGCGCAGGCGACCGGATTCCAAATTTCAAGCCTGCTCCGAACTTGAACCTCTTCGACCTCCAACCCAAACCCCTACGTCGTCCTCCCCCCCCCCCCCCCCCCCCCCCCCCCCCCCCCCCCCCCCCCCCCCCCCCCCCCCCCCCCCCCCCCCCCCCCCCCCCCCCCCCCCCCCCCCCCCCCCCCCCCCCCCCCCCCCCCCCCCCCCCCCCCCCCCTCTCCTCAAACCCACACGGAGGATCCTCTTCTGAAGATGGCCTCCTCGTCCTCCTCGACCTCAGCCGTCGACCTGGCCGCCCTCCAGAAGCACCTCCACCAAACGACGTCGCTCGCAGCCTCGCTCCCTCCGAGGTCCGACCTCGCCTTCCACCGGTCTGTCAACCCAGCCCTCGCCGTCCGACTCGACGAGGCGTCAGGTCGCATTTGGGGGCTTGTTGACTCGCTGCTTGGTCTCGTGGAGGGATTAGATGAGGGCAAGGGGAGGAAGAGGGCGAGGGAGGAGGAGGATCTGGTCGAGCGGTTCGACGAGGTCGTCGTCGACGGTGCTGTCGACGCCTTGCTCGAACGGGCGGTAAGTCTTCTTACTCCTCAATTCAAACCTGGGAGGATTCAGCCGAGTCAGACCGCAGAGTGACTGACGACTGCTGTGTGTGTTGCTGCAGGACACTTGCCTCGACACCTTCCTCGGCAGGCTCAAGGCCCCGGCGATCCCAATCATTCCTACCGAGACGGCTCGCAGCAAGGTCCGTCCAACCCCAGCCAGAAAGCACCAACGAACTTCGAGACTGACAGAGGGGCTTTTCTCTGTTGTTGTTTTTGCAGAACAACCTCATCATTCCCGGCTCAACGAGCTCGAGTGCCAAACCCGCCCGCCTGGCTTCCTCCCTGATCAACGCCCAGATCCCCAAACCCCAACTCCTCTTTCCTTCACCTCCCCAGAACTTTCCCGAGCAAGAGTTCAAGACCTACTCAAACTCGAAAACGCCCGAGTTTAAGAAGTACCACGCGCAGGTGCCGCTCGACTACGTCGCGTCCGTGCCCGAGGGCGAGGATGCGGTCGAGGTTGTCCACCCTGCTGAGGCTATTCACGGTCTGCCTTTAAGCAACGGCAACAACGACGACAGCCGACGGAAAGAGGTCAAGAACGTCCCTCCTCACCCGTACACATACGAGATTCTGCACCCTTCGTACCCCACTTCCCTTCTCGCGCCCAAGCCGTCCACTCCGACCCCTCCGGCCAGCTTCGACGACACGCCGTTCGAGTTTGTCGACACCCTTCCCGCCCTGCTCGACCTGATCAAGCTTCTGGAGAACAAGGCGACCCACCTCGCTGTCGACCTCGAGCACCACTCGACCAGGACGTTTGCGGGTTTCCTGTGCTTGATGCAGGTTACCGCGAGGGACGCGAGCGGAGCGGTGTTGGGCGACTGGGTCGTCGATCTCGTTCAGCCTGAGATCAGGTCGGGCATGAAGGACCAGTTCGGCAGGGTTCTGGCCAACCCAAATATCATCAAGGTGCGTTCTGCGATATCATCGCTTGGACTCGAGTTTGGTCATAGGCTGACCAGATCGTAACTCGCAGATCTTCCACGGAGCAGAGAGCGACATTGTCTGGCTTCAGCAGAACTTTGACCTCTTCGTCGTCAACATGTTCGACACCTACCATGCCACCAAGGTGCTCGAGTTCCCGAGCCACTCGCTCGCCAGCCTGCTCGAGCTCTACTGCGACTTCATGGCCGACAAGCGCTACCAGCTCGCGGACTGGCGGATCCGGCCCTTGCCCCAGGAGATGCTCGACTACGCCCGGTCCGACACACACTTCCTCCTGTTCATCTACGGCCATTTGTTGAACGCGCTCATCTCGCGGTCGTCCCCTCGGTCGTCGCCGTCACTCAATGCACCCCTCTCCACGCCTGCCGGAGGGTCCTTCTCGGTCGACACTCCTTTGCTCCTCCAGCACGTCCTCGCCCGTTCAGGCCAGACGTGTCTCCGCCGATTCGCAGCGGACGTCTACGACTCCGCCACAGGCCTCGGTTCGGCAGGCTGGTTCTCGCTCGCAAAGAAGTACAACAAGCTCTACCTGCTCGACAGCGCGCCCGGCACACCCCCCGCCGTAGAGGGCGCCGTGTACAAGGCTCTGCACGCGTGGCGGGACCGGATCGCGCGCGAGGAGGACGAGTCAACCGCTTACGTGCTCAAGAACCACTTGCTGTTTATCCTCGCTGGGCGGAAACCGGCCACGGTCAGGGAGCTGTTCACGATGGGTCAGCAGTTTGGCGAGGTTGTGCGACGGAGGGCAGACGAGCTCGTTTCGCTCATCCGGACGACCCAGGAGGAGGCTGAGGGAGCGGCTGGACCTGTCGGATTGGACGCCATGGACGGGGTCGTTGACGCTCAGACGGTTGGAAGCGCGGACATTCCGTCCTCGAAGCACGCCATTGTTGACGTCTGGGGTGCGGTGCAGGAGCCTGGTACGTCCTTGCCTCAGCCGTGACAAACCCTCACTCCCTTTCCATCCCCTCTGACCGAGCAGTTCTTTACCTTTCTCAGTCGCGAAGCTGGCGCCCGCTGTCGCCTCGTCGTCATTCTTCGGACCTTCCTTCACGGCCAAGGCGGCCTCTTCGTCCAACGCCGTCGCCTCTTCCTCCTCCCGGTCATACGCTGCCCCGTCCAGTTCGCTCTTTGGCTCGACGGTCAGGAAGGTCAAGGCTGCGGCTGCTGTTCCGTCATCACCTCGGGCGGGCGAGGGCTTTTTGCAGGTGTTGAGTAAGATCAATCTTTCGATCAACGTGAGACCTTCCTCCTGCCTGGCTCCTTCTTTACCCTCTCGCACCCTTGCTGACCCTCTCTTTTTTTTCCTGTTCTTCCTCAAAGCCTCCGCCACCTGTCGCCGCGCCCGCTCCGACGCCCGCGCCAGCACCCGTCGCTGCCAAACCGCCCCGCAACCTCGTCCACGTCAACGTGCCGGACGAGTCGTTCTCCATCCCGGGTGTAGAGCAGGTACCGTTCGTGCCCGCTTCCGCTCGGACTGTCAAGCCGGACCCTAGAATGGCCGAGAAGAAGGACCAGCTTGTGACTGTTGGCCGACCGAAAGAGAACAAGCGCAAGAGGGACAAGACGTCCGACGCTGCCACTGCCGCTGTCGATGTCGTGGATCCGAAGGGCAAGGGTAGGGAGGTCGATCGGGACGAGATGGACGAGGACGAGCGCGAGGCAGAGGAGGTCGAGGCGAGCACGGCCCTCCCCACGAAGGCGTTTGACTACTCTGCCGTCCCGAACGGTCTCGACCAGGTGGTCAAGAAGGACCCGCCCAACAAGCTCAAGAAGGCCAAGAAGGCAAAGAAGCGTGTGTACCTCCTCATCTCTCTGATCCGAGCACTCCGACTCGTCGAGCTGACATCCCGATGTTCTGTCTCTTCGTGCAGCTGTGTGGTCGTACGGAGATTTTGGGCGAGCGCCTCAGTCGATGGCCGAGACAAAGAAGGGAAACAAGAACCAGACGTTCAAGTCGTAGCTTCTGATGAACCATGATGCCTCTGCATGTGCTTTTTGTTCTGCGAGTTGCTTTGCGGGTGAAGACATGTGGCACTCTCTTGTGCGTCCCGATTGGCAGAAAGAGTTGTCATGTACTACACTCCCCGTCTCACTTTCATCTCCCATCCTGATTGAGATTGCCCTACGCCTCTTGAACCTCCTGCTCTTCATGGACAACCAGCACGACGCCCCCACCCGCCTCTCGCCGGCGGAGGACGAGAGCGGACACGATGGGGAGGACGAGACCGACCAGCGTCAGGAGGGCAATCCGGACCCATACGAGTGTGTCCCACAGGGGGTCGTGCACACCCTGACGAAGACCAGAGAAGGCAAGGCAGGAGTCAGTTGGGAGTCTCCGACTCGTGTCGATGAGTACAAGAGTGAGGGCGCACCTTGAGATGATGTAGGACGATGTCGAGCGGCATCTTGCCCATGACAAGCGGGACGAGGTTCCTCCAGGCTGAGAGACCGAACGCGACCAGGAGAAGTATGGACAGGTGGAGCTTGACGAGTCGAAAGCGGGGGAGGGTCAAGCTGACGAGGGCGAGGATCGAGCAGTAGACCTGCAGGAGGACAAGGATGATGCAGTGTCAGCATGAACGTCCTGCTCGACTGATTGTAGGTACGCAGCGGCGAGCGTCGAAAAGAGGAGAACACGCACAAAGAAGAAGCACTGGCCAATCTCGACCCACTCCTCTCGTCCAAACGCCTCTCGTCTCTTGCGGCTCTTCCTGCGCCCTCCCCACTTGCCCTTCTTGTCCCCCTTCTTGAGCACCTCCACTAGTCCCTGACCGACAGACGTCTTGCCTTCCGGCGCGGCCGAGTCGTGTGCGTCGATGACGATGGCCGCGAGCGTGAGACCGACGAGGGTCAAGCATGCTCCGAATCGGATGAGGTCGAGCGTGAATGGGAGCCAGCCGCCCGAGGCCGAGACGTGAGCTTTGAGGTCGCCCGAAAGGGAGCCTGTTCCGACT
Source organism: Cystofilobasidium capitatum (assembly GCA_014825545.1). Lineage (NCBI taxonomy): Eukaryota > Fungi > Basidiomycota > Tremellomycetes > Cystofilobasidiales > Cystofilobasidiaceae > Cystofilobasidium > Cystofilobasidium capitatum. Next base: position 40,108 of record MVAJ01000050.1, on the reverse strand, counting down.
TCGAGAACGCGCGAGGGCGCTCGAGGGGGAGGTAGGAGGACGACCGACTCGTCGTCGTCTGCGTCCGCGTCAGCTGCGTTCAGGAGAGGTGAGGTTTCGTCCAGCCGGCGGGCGCGGTAAATGAGCAACCGAGTCTGGAGAGCTCGGGCTGTGCGGTAGATCAGAGCGAAGAGAGGAGGGAGTACGATGAGGGCGATGGAGACTAGGGCGAGGTAGAAGAGGGTCGTCCGAGGGTCCTTCCAGGAGGACGTCGTCGGACTGAGGGGGAGGAGCGCCAAGCGTCAGTTCGCCTGCCTCCAGAGACGACAGCAAGGTCGAACGGAACGCACACTTTGGGTTGGGGTGGTTTGAGAGCCGTCCTGGGCTGCTGGAGATCAAAGAGCGACATGGGGAGGAGCGGGAGGAGGTCGGATCGCAGCTGGAGGGCAGAGGTCGCAAGTGACGTTCGCAACGAGTGGCAAAAGGCACAGCAGAACTCATGCGCGCGGCACGATGGCCCTGTCTGGCAGCGATATTCGCGACACAGCTTCCAACTTCCAACCACATCCCCCTCTGAACACATCTTCTTCGGACCTCTCCAGGCACGAACCCATAGACTCATTCTCGCACTCCTGCTTCACAAAAACTTCTTTGAGCTCCCGCACGGACACCCGCCCGCCAGCGCGCCGCCCGCAAGTGACCGGTGGAGAAGGAGGGAGAGGGGGGAAAGAAAGGGGTGTTGGACCGCCTTTTGGAGAGGATGGCGAGAGAGGTGTGGAAGACGAGGGATGAAGGCTGGTTCGTCTCCTTCTTTAGTCGAAACCCCCCCCCCCCCCCCCCAACTCCGTTTCTGGAGTCTAACACTGACCCCTCCGTCTAGTCTACACGTGCAGTGCACAAGGCTTGCTCATCCCACCGGATTGGAAGGAGACAGCTGGGTCTTCCTCTTTCATACGTTGGAGTTGGGACGAGGGGAAGAAGAGAGGGCTTTACAGAGGGGAAGAGAACTAAACTGCAAGTGCAAGCCTCACTGCTGCGGCCACCCGCCGCTCCCTCTGCGCCCCGCGCCGCGCTCGTCGCAACTCCAACACTCCCTTTCGACGAGCTTCCTCGACCTCTGCTCCCTCTAGTCCTGGACCCCTCAACCCCATAGCGAAAGAGAAGAACTTGTGCTTCACCCGCGCCAGCAGCTTCGTCCCCAAGTCGGCCAGCATGTCGGACGTCCGCTTTGCCACGATGGCCACTGACCCATCGCTGACCTTGTCCCTCGTGAAGTGGTAGCGGTTGTCGATGTGCTTCGATCGTGCGTGCGAGTTGGGGTTCATGGCGAGTGAGCGGCTCCGTTGTTGTCCTCAAAGACCGTCGTGGGACCGGGGGGAAGCAGCTCCAGAGAGGCGAGGACGGTCCTCAGCCAGAGGGCCTCCTTCACCGCGTGGGCCAGGGCGACGTACTCGGCCTCGCACGTTGATAGCACGACTGACTCCTGCTTCTTCGAGGCCCAGCTGATCGCTCCTCCATTGAGCATCGAGACGTAGGCGCTGTGGGAACGTCGTCCGTCGACGTCCGCTGAGGCGTAGTCCGCGTCCGAGTAGACCTCTAACGGCGACCTCCCTCCCACCCCATACGTCAAGGCCCAATCCTTCGTCGACACCAGGTACACCAGTACCCTCTTCAAGGACGACCAGTGCACCCTGCCTGGGTTGGAGGCGAACTGGGCGAGCCGGACGACCGAGAACGAGAGGTCGGGCCGGGTGACAAGCATGACCCAGAGGAGCCCTCCCAGCAGACGAGCGTACGGTACGTCCGCCATCTCCCCCTTCTCCTTCTCCGTCTGAGGGCACTGGGACTTCTGAAGGATCGTGCTGGCTTCGAGTGGGATGAGCACAGGGTGAGCAGCCTCTATGTGGAACCTGGAGGCGAGGGAATCGATGTAGGGTCGTTGGGAGAGGCGAGGGTTTCGAGCTTCCCATCCCTCGTCACCTCGAGCCCGAGGCAGAACCGCATCTCTCCGAGGACCTTGACGGTAAATTCTGACGCCAGCCGCGACTTGACCTCCAGCAGGATGCGACGTCCGTTGGCGAAGAGGCCGAAGTCGTCGACGTACACCGCCAGATGCAGTACCTCTCCTCCCCATCTGATGGTGTACAGCCCTTGGTCCGCCTCTGACCGCACGAACCCGATCTCGGTGAGTACAGCATGCAGCTTGAGGTACCACTGACGGGCGGCCTGCTTGAGCCCGTACAGCCCCTTCTTCAGCCTGCACACCCACTCCTCCTTGCCCTTCTCTTCAAAGCCCCGAAGCTGACGCATGTAAACCACCTCGTCCAGATCGCCGTGTAGGAAGGCCGTCTCGACGTCCATCTGGTGGACCTCCCAGTCCTCAACAGCGGCCTGCGAGAGGAGAGCTCGGAGCGTGCTGAACTTGACGACCGGTGAGAACGTCCCGTCCGCGTTGTAGTCCTGTCCTTCGACCTGACCGAACCCTTGCGCGACGATCCGAACCTTGTAGCGGACCGTCACCAACTGTGCGTCCTTTTTCTCCGCTAGCACCTCTCTGCAACCGATTACGTTGACGCCGGGTGGACGGGGAACCAGCTCCCAGACCTTGTGCTTTCGCAGCGACGCCATCTCAGCCTCCACGCCCTCCCTCCACGCCTCCGCATTCGGACCCTTCAACGCCTCGACAAGACGCTCAGGTACGCCGTCTTGATGGGCTGCAGCGAGTGCGAGGAAGCGTGTCGCATCAAAGCTGACGTCTGGCGTGTAGTCTGGTTGCGCGAACAGGGCTCGAAGGGCGACCGTCGTGACGTCCGTCGACTCGTGCGTGGTCTGTGAGTTATCAGGGAAAACGACTGAGCTGGGTTCGATGAAGAGCTGACTCTGAGGTGAAACTTCCATTTGGGGGGCTGCTCTTTTGACAGATTGACCCCCGGTTTGGCTTACTAGCGTTCGTCCATCGACGTCTCCCTTCTCCCCTCTGACCATCACCGCCAGATCGCCGACACCCTCGCAACCCTCCACCGCGCCCTTGGCCCGCTCGTAAGTCCCTCCTCCGAGCTTCGCCGGTCGTCGTAGCGTCCGTGGTGGGTTGCGTCGTGGTGCTTGAGCTGACGAACGTCCATCCTGTCCGTCGTCCAGCTCATCGACTTCTTCCTCCAACGCATCCTCTTCGTCCTCAAGACCCTCAAGCATGCCGTCCACAACGGCATCCTCGCTGTCATCGTCGTCCTCTATGTCGTCGCCGGCGCCTGCGGCGCCGTCTCCTCCGTCTCCTCCGTCTCGGATCTCGTCCTCGTCACGAACCAGCTCGTCGGGCGAGGGAGATCGGCCATCCGAACGACCTTCTTGTACGTCCTCTCCCTCGCTCTCTTTGTGACGCCGCCGTTAGATACTCCTGGTCCAGACGGTTCTGGGGATACCTCATGGACTTCAATCGGCGGCCTGTAGCGTCCAGGGGAGCCGTCTAAAGTTTGTCCGTTTTCTTCCTCCTTCTCCTCCCTTTTCTCCTCTCCCCTCTCTTCCCCCTTGCCCCTGACGTCTTGCCCTTGGTTGCGGGGAACAGGATCATCGTCAGGAGGGTCATACCGGTCGTCCTGGTCGTCGGGACCGTCCTCCATCGGCTCGTGGGGCTCGTCCGGCTCGTCGTGCTGCCCGTCCGTTCGGTCGACTTCGTCTCGTACGTCCTCCCATTCCAGGCTCGCTCCTCCCAGTCGTCCCTCCGACCAGAAGGTGTGCTCCCAGAACTTGACCGAGGCTGACTTGACGACCTTGTGTCTTGACAGGATCCAGACGAGCCATGACCTCGACCCGTCCTCGTCTCCGCCGTACCTGACGAACACACCCTTCTTCGCCTTCGCACACAAAGCGGACCTGTCGGCCTTTGGTACGTGGACCCAGGCGGTGCATCCGAATACTCGGAAGTGACTGACGCTCGCCGGTTGACCTGTCCAGACTTCCATCGGGATCCGACCTCGCACGACCGACCTGTTCCGCACATGCACGAACGCTCGAGCAGCATGACCCCAGAACGACGAACCGAGCCCGGCCTGGAGCAGCATGGTACGCATGCCTTCCTTGATTGTCCTGACTGCTCGTTCGGCCTGACCGTTCTGTTCGGGCGTGTGAGGCGGGGTAGTCTTCCTCGAGATCCCTTTCTTCTGCTGCACCTCGTCCAGCCTCGCATTCACGAACTCTCCTCCTCCATCACTACGGATGGTCATGATCGTTCGTCCCTGGGCCTTGGACTCGTCAAAGAAGCGTTCCAGGCATGCTGAAGCATCACTCTTCTTCTTCAGCAGGTACAACTTGAAGAACGAAGAGCTGTCGTCGACGAGGATCAGGCCGAAACGGAACCCGCTCGTGGTGGGTGGGAGAGGACCAAATAGGTCCAACGAGATGAGGTTTCCGGGGGTCGTGGAGCGAGGAACCGAGGAATGGGGAAAGGTCCGTCTTGTCATCTTCCCTTCGATGCAGGCAACGCATTCGTGCAACGGCGCTGACTCCAGGTTCAGGTCCGACACCTTATCTGCTGTACGTCTAACCCTTCCCATCCCGACGTGACCCATCCTTCGGTGAGCTAAATCTTCACTGATCAACAGCTCGTCAGCAACCATCGCCCGCTCGGCGAAACGAGGAGTTACGTCGAGAGGGTAGAGGTTGGAGCGAAGGGATGGTAGCGAGGATGGTAACGTCCGAGCGGAGGACGCAGCGTCGGTCGGCGTGTTGAAGTTGCGACGAGCGCGGCGCGGAGCGCAGAGGGAGCGGCGGGTGGCCGCAGCAGCGAGGCTCGCATTCGCATTTCCTTTCTCTTCCCCTCTGTAAAATCCTCTCCTCTCCTCTACCTGTCCCCCCCCCCCCCCCTCACCCCTCATAGCCAGAGACCTCAGTCCACTTATTGTTGGCTGAGGTCAGTAACATTCTTACCTTTGAGCTCGTCACCGTTCCGTCTTTGCCTCGTTCTCTGTCTATGTATGTCATGGATTGACCCAAAGGACCCAGCTTGACCCAAACTGGGCTCTCCACACTTCGGCCTCGGTCACGCGCTCGGTCGCCACATCCTTAGTCATCTTGATCATCCGACCCTCCACACTCCTTGGTCACTGTTCCCACGTCTTTACTACTTTCTCATCCGTTCGCCACTTCCATAGTCTTCCATAGCTTTCTATAGACTCGGTCGCCACAGCATAAAAGCACATCTTCCTGCTGTTGCCACCTGCTACCTCAAGCTTGGAACTTTCGTTCTCCCTAATCCCAACCCACGAGAGCTCAAGTCTTCACCCTCGCCACCTTAGTCCATCCTCCCCTAACAATGTAGTTACTCTGACTCGTTCTTGTGGGAGGATGATCAAAGGCTGCAAAAGAAGAGAAGCAAGGATGGACAAGACTCAGAATAGTTCGCTTCAGCTCCAGGGCGAGTCGAAGTCTTTGAGCTGAAAGGGACCTCGTCTGTCGATTATGCAGGGATTTATTCGGAAAAAAAATCGTTACAATTAGAGAGAGGATTGTCGGGGGTTGCCAAACCAGAGAAAAATGATGATGCAAAGGTGGACAAGTTTTACCACCGATCGGTAGGCTGTAAGTCGGCAACGAGCATCTGCTGCTTCTCCAGCGCTAAAACAACCTTCGCCAACAGTACCATCGGCTTCTTGCTCCACACGAGCAAGTGAACGTCCCCGCCCTTCACCACATTGCGCCGAATCGATTCAATCAGATCAACTTTAGCTTATCAGTCAACGAACGCGCATTCTACACAAACTCTCCACAAACTCGCATCGCGTCCGCAGGCGTCTAGGAGTCCTGAAAGCAAGCGAGCCCGGCGGTGGCCTCCTAGTGGATGCTGGAAGCGTGTGTTGTGAACTCGAGCTACGACTGCTGCTTCGCCGCCCAAACACGAACTCCTGCGAAACACTCAGACTGAGGAAAAGGAGTGTATCTTGGTGAGAGGCAGAGACTAACTTGATTGTCCTTTAACGAGCCTGAGGAAGTGGAAATGAAGGACAGGAGTGGGAAAGTGAGGGCTGACTTACTGTTTTAGGTATTTAATAACACATTTCAACTAGGTTTTCAACAGCCCGGGTAGTTTAGTGGTAAAACGTCAGTCTCATAGTTAGGACTTGGCCTTCGCCAGCCTCTTCCAGCGAAAGTCATCTGCAGCTCCGAGTTCGATTCTCGGTCCAGGCATTTTTGCTTCTCCGTTTTTTTTTGTACCGGTACAGCTTCCTATCAAGGATCTTTCTGCTGACTGAGGGAATTTGCAGTGAGAAGGGGGAGAAAGATACTCCGCATGCGTTCGGGTGACACTCGCATCAACCTTGGGGCATCTACGGACTCCGCTGAGTGACAAACGCTGGAAGCCAGAAGGGGAGGACAGACTGAGGGAACACGCGCGCGATAAGACACATGGACTTCCTTCCCTTTCCCCTAACTCCACCGACCTCAGCTTTCAGCTAGACCGAAAGAAGGCCTTCCATTAATGCAGTACGCCTCCTGCGGAGTTCCGAAAGCCTGGTCGTTAGGATCGTGTCATGTCCTCTTGGATTAAAATCAGGTGAGGACCTAGCAAGGGAAAAATGGGAAGGGGATGCCGATCAGCATTTCTGCTGATGCTGAGAGCATGTAACACGGGTTTGTCGACCAGGAGCGCATCTCGCAGTAAAGGGCCTTCAAGGCTTCCTCGTTGTTGTCTGCTATCGCTTTACACAATCGCTGAGGCAAGGTACTGACGCCAGAGCTCCGGTGTCGGTGGCGCGCAGCCTACCGTCATGATCGACCCACGTTGCATGATTGGGCGGCAGTCGTCTTGAATTCGCTACTGTCATGTTTCGCGCTCGTCGCAAATCCAACAAGAACGAGAGGCGCACTACTGCACCACCATCACACTTTCCACCCGCTTGTGAGCGCGTTTCCTTACCTGAGGGCACTCATTTGAGGGAGCAAGTCGACTGTTCGTCGATCTTCGATTCCTCTGACCGTTTGGGGCCTTGAACTTCCAGCTGGGATGCGTGGCCATCGGAATATCAAATGTTGCACCTCCATTTAACGTTCCCTTTGGTGACGGTCAGGGGGCTTCAGATGAAGGTGGAGTATAGAAAATTCGCGCGGATGCCTCACGACTCCGCCGTGCTGTGCTCGCGTCCAACAGCCTCCGTCTTCCGCCTCTAGCCTTCGCCCCTCTCCTGTACACCTCATCCGCTCCGCTCTTTGACGGCATCTCCACGCGGTGGACCTCCTCGGAGCCCTGTATGTGTCTTTCGTTCGTGCTCTCAGTGAGGCCAGCGTTTACAATGGCTGACCAGCTCCCTCGACATATTCTCTTTACCCCCCTCCCCCCTTAATTCGACCAGCGTTTGCCCTGTCGGCGGGGCAGAAGAGGAAAATACCCCCCCCCCCCCAGCCGGATCGACGCCAACTTTACTAACCACTCTACCGTATTTGGCAGCTCCTCTACCTTCTTCGGTGAGGTCTTTGAGGTTGTCGGCAAGTCTACTTGTCGGCAAGTCTACAAAGTTGGGCAAGGCAGGCACCGAGCCACCTTCATCCCTAGCCATCGTCGGGGCCGTTGGCACCCGGTTTCTCACCCTCGTCATGTATCTTACGTGAGCGTCTGCTACCTGAGATCGCGGCATTAGCATCTAATTTGGTTGTCATTCACCTGAAAATTCACGGGCACATCCCGGGCGTTCCTGTTGCCAACGTCTTACACCTCGACGGCTCTTCCTCTCGATCAGTGTTCCCTACCACGTTTTCCGGGCCCGGCTCTCTCGCCTGCTCAACATCTTACCACACGCACACACCCCTCGACAACATCTCAGTCCGTTTCTGCTTTTGGTGGCATGTAGGAGGTAAGAGGCACTCGCCGTCAACATGCTCAGCTCACATTCAGGGCGAGATTTGTTGCTGGGAGCGCTTGAGACGGTTGTTCAGAACGCGTTTGAGGGCAAGAGGCTTTGGGCAGAGAATAAGGGTGGCATTACGGGGTTTGGATACTTACTCGAGTCGACACTATCGGACACGAGCCTGTCTGACTTTTCGCGCTCTTCCTCTCAGAAAATGCACATTTTCACGAGTCAAGACAGACATCCCGACTTGAAAGAGAAGAGATATCTTGACAAAACGTTGTCAGGCTCAGGTTGATGATGGCCAAAACTTCTGGCCCGGTTATGCGCGCCGTCAACGGAAAATTTTGGGGCACATTCAACCATCGGAGTCTCGTCGTACTCAGTCAAGTCCTCAATCAGCGTTAGATTCCCCCCTCTCTACAGATGAAGCCGGTCTTACCCATGTAAAGTCGTGACTCCGGAGGACGACTCGGTGGAGAAAATGGTGGAGAGTGAGTGTGGGGTAAGATGCGCCCAGTTAGTTGCCCGAGGGTGAAATAGGTCTAACGTCTCGAGACTGACTATCATTTACGATGCTTCAGCAGAGAGGCGTGGCCATTTCCCCTTCTACCAGATCTACACCGCATGCTTTCAGCTGAGGCGAACCACGTCGAGCTGATAAAAAATTGGTGTCTCATGGTGATTCAATCCAATTTATCTATTTGCTTTCCCACGCCCATCGCATAGTGCTTCGAGTACTAAATCGTCGTGTTCTGGAGCTGAAGGTCCCGGACGCCGTTATCACTTCTTGTCATAAGGAGAGGACTTTAGCAACGACCCCCCCCCCTTTATCAAGCAGAGCATGCATGTCTATCCGTCGTCACCTGCCATCTCCTGCGAGGCCAGCTCCCTGGGCCAGCTCTGGTTATGATACTGAGGGTCCTTCGCGCCCCCCACCGTCGATCTCTCCTCCTCCGTCCCTCGTGCTTCCAGCACCTCAACCATGACCACCGCAAGTTGAAACCTTCCGCGATATCGCTGGCGTCGGCGTATCTGTCCTTCTGTGGGCTTCATCTGCCACCAGTGGCTAGTCGACAAAACCCCCTCATGGGCTCGAACCATCCTCCTCCTCAATGTCCCTGTCTCCCCCTCCCCTTCTTTCCCTTCTTCCTTGCCGACACAGTGCTAGACCGGAGCCAGCAGACTGGGGGAGCGGAGCTTAGTGTAAATATGTAGCTTGGGCCTGGCATAGTGTCTCAGCGCTTCAATCCATTTATTCTATACATCTTTCGAACGCAGCGTCGAGGACCGATGACGGTTCTGCAGGGACGGTCGGTCAGATGGAAAAAAGCTGAGGCTTGCTTGGGGTTACGCAGCCTGGGGATCAGGAGGAGGAGAGAGATGGCGCCCCTACAAGATAAACTGTCAGGCCTTCATCTTGCTTCCTGAGCCAGAGAACCCCTTCTGGCGCGACGACGTACCTTATTTCCTCCCTCCCTTTGGCCCCATCAACAAGGTCCCAAACCGACCTTCTAGTCCAAGTGTTGACTCACCCTCGCGCCCTACAAGCATACTCAACCACAGCAACTAATTGACAGCCGGATCAACGATCACTACATCGGCGTGTGTGGGAAGGGCTCGAACCCGAGCAGCTTGGGCAGACCAATTAATCGCTCCTGGCGCACATCCGCGCCCGGTTGACTTTTACCATTAAGGACGTTTGATATTTTAAGAAGACCGAGTTAAGAAGACCGAGACTAGTTACCATGTGAAAAAGAGGTCAATGGCGAACGCCGGCCGAGAAAGGAGAAGGGGGCATTCATTGATACTTGTGCCTGTGTTGCCGAGTAGGTGGACAAAAAACAGAGATAGAAGGGGGAGGGCAACACTTGAATCTGGAACAGTCATCAATAAACTCTCCTGAAGAACCGGAAGGGGTTGAGGAAAACAGATCGAAGAGATGAGAAAAAGGCTGATTGCTGAAGAAGCACTCAATGGTCAGTTCAAGAATAAGGTTCATCAAATCAGAAAGAGGTATGTGTATTGCATCCAAAATTAAGTGGGGTTAACTTTGCAGCTCTTTTTTGACCACACGCAGTTCAAAAATTAAGCGGTCTCATCAAACACTAACCAGATTGAGTCAACAAAGGGAAAAAAAAAACAAGGGCTATCTTGAACATATATGATTTCAAAACTGGACACAACAGGCAGACTCGGAGATGTTCACGAACCTTCGTCCAAGGTTGTTCTCAGCAGACACATGACGTTTGGACAGCCCAGATTAATCCTGTGGCGCGATTGTCAATCACGCTGCAGACCCCACTGAATATGATCAGTGATGATCCTGTCTCTAACTGAACTGAATTACACGCTGGCACTTTCATTCTGTAACGCATTCTTTAAAGCTTGCTGGCTCATTCCTGATGGCGTCGTACAAGGAGGGGTTGTAAATCTAGTACCAAATGACCAGATTTACGTGCTTTACAAGTCTCGTCTTGAAAGTGCGCGTATGAAACGGCTTTTGTTTTCGTGTGGGTTTGTCCTTTAGCCTGGCAAAGCTGTCAATGTGTCACTCACATTACAAGTGGTTCGCAACACTCTTGTGATCCCAAACCTGCTCCGCTGCTTTGAGGTTTTACAATAGAAAGAGTCGTCCTGGATGAGAAAGTCTGCAGCTCTTACTTTTCGTGACAAAACAGCGCGGTTTCTCTGAGTCTTCGCCATTTCGATCAGCAGACCTTTTCCTGACTTCTTCAATCATTTGCTAACCTATCTCGATGGTTGCGTTTCCAAAAAAAGAAACCACAGGGTGCTACGCAGCAAAACGTCAAATTGCTTGAAGTCCGCCTACGGCCTTAGGTCAAGAATTTTGTTGTGCGTTATTTGTTGTTGCGACGAAGTGCCTAATTACTCCGCCTTGTTCCCGACATAAAATTCTGCACGAGACATTCCTAGCACAAAATACCTCGAGCTCGAAAAACGTATTTTGTTGTCAAGTGTGTTCCTGGCCATCTTGGCCACTGGCGTGGGGGTAAGAGTTGTGTGAAGAACATTAAAATTGATTGCCAACCTTTCTAAGTTGTACATGATTATGGAAAGGGCGGTAGGCTGTTGCTAACTGATTTCAGGACCAGCATTTCGATTAACCTTACAAGGTTTGGCTCTCACAATGATAACACAAACCTAAAATATAGATGGCAATCATTGCAACTCCCAGGTGAAGAGTTTTATTGGAACGCAGGCTTAAAACAAAATAAGTTCAACAAACGAAGAAACTCAATGTTGACTGACTACTTCAACGTTGGTTTGCCTTGCATTCCGTAAATCTAAGTTGACATGAACTAAGGGCTTTTTTCTGCGGCCCTTTTTACTTACGCAGCTTTCTTTTCCTTTAACAAAGGAAATACTTGCATTTCTAGAGCAAGAAGCTGTTCCTCACGCTCCACCACAAACAAAAAATTTGACTAATCTTACGTTGCCAACCGAGTAACCTAACTTGAGTGAGGTCATGCTTTCTGAACAACTCTGAAGCAGATTTGTGAAGTATCGAATGTCGCTTTGCTCGAGACACTTAAATGTACCTAACTTCTTGTGTTGCTGTCTCCTAACTCGAATCTTTTCTTTTTCGGGTAACCAAAACCCTGTTGATGGAAACACAAAAGGAGTCTAAGATGCAAACTTCTTTTGGTTCGGTCTCAGAAATTGATCGATCAAGATGAGAGTTTTCAAAAACATGGAAAAAGGGCCTTGGGACATTGTCAAGACGGGATCTCAACCAAGTGCAAGTTTAAGTTGTTCAGCATTAACAACGACTGGTGTTGGAATAATACCTTCTCTTTTCTTGTTCTATATATAAAAAACCTTCCATTCTGATGATTTTGGCGTGTTCTTGGCGCGTAGAGTAATTAGTTGAGATGCAAAAGAAACAGACATCAACTGAAAGTTTATGAATTGAAAACTAGTGTTGCTGCAGCCAGAGTCGCAAAAGTCCCCATTCAAAAAATCCATTGCTCTAGTTAAGTGGTTTTCAAGCTCCTATTAGCAACTGTCGCAATTTTTTTCAGTTGTAAGCCAAAAGATGCATCTTGAATTAATTGATTTTACTTCGTCATGACGCAAACCATCGAGTAAATCGCCAGTAACAGTTAAAAAAAAAAAAAAAAAAAATCGAATATCGAGTTGAACTGGTTCCGTTCTCCTATGAAACTAACACCTAATTTCCCTCAAAATAATTCCACACCGTGATTGTAGTGTTTACTGCAAACGGCCATTCCGGAACGGGCAAGCTTGAACCACTCATACTGCGATTACAAAAACGGGTTGCGGAAACAGCAGTGAGTGCTCACAGCTAGATCTTTTTCTCCTGGACTCTTCACTCGCGGCTTCTGAAATGCCAAGCAGTTGCAAACGACAGACCAGGGGCTAGTCAAATTGTAGAGACAAGAATACATGCAAAAGTTTTCTTTCCCGCAGAGCTTCGGTCGTTGATCGTGAGTGTTGGTTGCTTTATCATGCGTGAAAACAATTGCCCAGCAACATATGGTGAAAGACCTTCATTCCTAAGCGCACACCATGTAAACACTTCATTTGTAAACGACGGGTATTGATCGTCCGAATTACGTCCCGCTCAAGGAATGGCAACCGTCAATCACAAGTATCGCAACCGTCATCCATCGACTAAACTAGAAGGTTGCTCTCTTTTTCGTCGGCTACGGCAGAAGAATGTCGGCAAGATGGGAACTCAAAAAGAGGGAGGAGGAAGGAGAGCCCGCTGCGTATGGTCGCAGGCGTCCCGTCCTCAAGTGGCAATTTTCTTTTCACTCCTGCCTCCCTTCTACCACTCACCTCCTGAAACGTCCTCCTATCATCTCCGTTGGCCGTCACGGCTGCTTGTCAGTCCGGCTCTCCTCCTCACGCCCTTTTTTTCTGCCCTGTGTTCGTCTTTCCTTCCTTTTGATTAGTTTGTTCGTTGCTCTACTGCTTATGCTTCTTTGCTATTTTCTTTACTGTAGAAACCCTCTTAGGCAACAACCAAAAAAAACGTTAAGGGGAAGGGCTGAAGAAGAAGGGCCAGACGCGCTGTGAAATCCGCTTCGACAATTCACGGTTTTTTGTAATGGCCGGAGAACTCTTATCAATCGGCAGCTCCAACCTCCAGTTGCATCCAAGCAGCAGGCTCGCAAACCTCGGTTGCCATCATGTCCAACCTGCGGAGAGAAGCCGAAGGTGTTGATGTGGAGGAGCGCAAGGGAGCGGCGGGTGGCCGCGGCAGCGAGGCTCGCACTTGCATATCCTTTCTCTTCCCCATTGTATAAGTCCTCTACACTCTCCCCAGGTGTTTCAATCTTTCTCTTAAAGCTCGTCACCGTTCCGTCATTGACTTGGTCTCTGTCTTGGTAGCTTCTCACTGATGTCTAAGCGCGTTCACGAGCTTAAGTCCTCCGAGGACTACCAGCGCTGGAGCCTCACCCACCGAGCTTACATGCAGAGTGAAGGGCTCTGGAAGTACTGCACAGCAGACAGCGCTGGGGACTATACGATGCTCGAGCCCGAAAAGGGGGAGGCCCCTGAAAAGTGGGAGTCGTGGAATGATCAGGTTGACAAGGCGGTTGGAAAGACGCTCCTCACCCTCTACCGCAACATTGTCCTTGTCGCCTCCCACGCCGACCATCCTGTCCTCCTCCTCGCCCACCTGAAGACGCTCTTCTCGGGCTCGACCATCTCCGACATAATCACCCTCTCGGACCGCTACTCCTCGTCTCGGTGCCTGCCCGGGGGCATTGTCACCTACCTGACCGAGATGAACGAGCTGAGGTCGTCCCTGGCCGAGCTCGGCGACGACATATCGGACGACAAACATGGTCTAGCGGTCGCCAAGGGCCTCAAGGACACCTCCTACGACGACATCCGAAAGGACCTCCTCAAGGCCCTCTACGAAGAGCCCGACCGGTTGTCCTACACCCTGGTCGAACGTCTTCTGCTCGCGAGGTCTCGGGAGGAGGAGGCGAAACGGGTCGACACCGCCCTTGCTGCTCGTTTCCACGCACTCCACGTTAAGGCTCCCCTTCAGACTCACGGGCGACAGGGCCCCAAGCCGGGGCAACAGGGGCAAGGGCAGGGACACGGTCATGGCATGCGGCTCGGCGGGACGGGAAGGTGCTTCAACTGCTGCAGGTTCGGACACTTCAAGTCGGCCTGTCAGTACCCTGCCTCGGACACCTTCCCAGCCGGACACGAGACGAAAGAGACCTACCTCAAGAACGTCCGAGAGAGGCGAGGAGGGCAGGGAGGGCAGGGGGCACGGGCGGTCGCCAGGCAGGCTGTTGTTGAGGAGTGCGATTCAAGCGATTCCGAGTACCACGTCGTGTCGCAAGTTGCCTCGGAGTCAGCCCTGTTTGCAACGAAGGAGGTCGTGATGGCCGCGGTCGTAGACGATCAGACGTACCTCGACTCGGGGTGCAGCAGGAGCATGTTCGGCCGCACGGCGTGGTTCGCACCGGACTCGTACAAGGAGGAGAGGAGGCGCATCTATCTGGGAGACGGAAGCCATATCGAGTCAGTCGGCAGCGGCAAGGTCGAGCTCAAGTTCGGAACTTACAGCATCACCCTGCTCTCCGCTCTCCATGTCCCCAAGCTGGCCGGCAACCTCGTCTCCATCTCCCACCTCGACTCCTCCGGTATCTCCACCACGTTTGCCGACCGACGCTGCGTCCTCCGCTCGGACGTTACCATCCTCGCTACCATCCCTCTTCGCTCCAACCTCTACCCTCTCGACGTAACTCCTCGCTTCGCCGAGCGGGCGATGGTTGCTGACGAGCTGTTGATCAGTGAAGATTTAGCTCACCGAAGGATGGGTCACGTCGGGATAGGAAGGGTTAGACGTACAGCAGATAAGGTGTCGGACCTGAACCTGGAGTCAGAACCATTGGACGACTGCGTTGCCTGCATCGAAGGGAAGATGACAAGACGGACCTTCCCCCACTCCTCGGTTCCTCGCTCCACGACCCCCGGAAACCTCATCTCGTTGGACCTGTTTGGTCCCCTCCCACCCACCACGAGCGGGTTCCGGTTCGGCCTGGTCCTCGTCGATGATTGCTCCTCGTTCTTCAAGCTGTACCTGCTGAAGAAGAAGAGTGATACGTCAGCATGCCTGGGACGCTTCTTTGACGAGTCTAAAGCCCAGGGACGAACGATCATGACCATCCGTAGCGATGGAGGAGGAGAGTTCGTGAATGCGAGGCTGGACGAGGTGCTGCAGAAGAGAGGGATCTCGAGGAAGACTACCCCGCCCCACACGCCTGAACAAAACGGTCAGGCCGAACGAGCAGTCAGGACAATCAAGGAAGGCATGCGTACCATGCTGCTCCAGGCCGGGCTCGGTTCGTCGTTCTGGGGTCATGCTGCTCGAGCGTTCGTGCATGTGCGGAACAGGTCGGTCGTGCGAGGTCGGATCCCGATGGAAGTCTGGACAGGTCAACCGGCGAGCGTCAGTCACTTACGAGTATTCGGATGCACCGCCTGGGTCCACGTACCAAAGGCCGACAGGTCCGCTTTGGGTGCGAAGGCGAAGAAGGGTGTGTTCGTCAGGTACGGCGGAGACGAGGACGGGTCGAGGTCATGGCTCGTCTGGATCCTGTCAAGACACAAGGTCGTCAAGTCAGCCTCGGTCAAGTTCTGGGAGCACACCTTCTGGTCGGAGGGACGACTGGGAGGAGCGAGCCTGGAGTGGGAGGACGTACGAGACGAAGTCGACCGAACGGACGGGCAGCACGACGAGCCTGACGAGTCGAAAGAGGGCGACATGGACGGTCTCGACGACCAGGACGACCGGTATGACCCTCCTGACGATGATCCTGTTCCCCGCAACCAAGGGCAAGACGTCAGGGGCAAGGGGGAAGAGAGGGGAGAGGAGAAAAGGGAGGAGAAGGAGGAAGAAAACGGACAAACTTTGGACGGCTCCCCTGAACGCTACAGGCCGCCGATTGAAGTCCATGAGGTATCACCAGAACCGTCTGGACCAGGAGTATCTAACGGCGGCGTCACAAAGAGAGCGAGGGAGAGGACGTACAAGAAGGTCGTTCGGATGGCCGATCTCCATGGCCAGGCGAGCTGATTCGCGACGAGGACGAGATCCGAGACGGAGGAGACGGCGCCGCAGGCGCCGGCGACGACATGGAGGACGAGGACAGCGAGGATGCCGTTGTGGACGGCATGCTTGAGGGTCTTGAGGACGAAGAGGATGCGTTGGAGGAAGAAGTCGATGAGCTGGACGACGGACAGGATGGACGTTCGTCAGCTCAAGCACCACGACGCAACCCACCACGGACGCTAAGACGACCGGTGAAGCTCGGAGGAGGGACTTACGAGCGGGCCAAGGTCGCGGTGGAGGGTTGCGAGGGTGTCGGCGATCTGGCGGTGATGGTCAGAGGGGAGAAGGGAGACGTCGATGGACAAACGCTAGTAAGCCAAACCGGGGGTCAATCTGTCAAAAGAGCAGCCCCCCAAATGGAAGTTCCACCTCAGAGTCAGCTCTTCATCGAACCCAGCTCAGTCGTTTTCCCTGATAACTCACAGACCACGCACGAGTCGACGGACGTCACGACGGTCGCCCTCCGAGCCCTGTTCGCGCAACCAGACGACACGCCAGACGTCAGCTTTGATGCGACACGCTTCCTCGCGCTCGCTGCAGCCGATCAAGACTGTTGCGAGAAAGACGGTACAAGGTAAGCTACCTAGAGGCGTGTCAGGACTGTGCTCTGGGGGCTGTACAAGTGAAGGATGGGACTGACCTCAGTCAACCAGAAGTGGACTGAAGTCTCGAGCTACCTGGGGAGGGGGGAGAAAACTTGAGGGAAAGAAGAGAGAAGAGAAATGCAAATGCAAGCGCCTCAACGTGAGGCGCTTGCCGCCGCGGCCGCGCAACTCTCCCTCTGCGCTCCGCGCCTCGCTCGTCGCAACTCCAACATTGACGGCATGGGCGAGGGCGACTTGCTCGGCCTCAGTTGTGCTGAGGACGACCGACTCCTGCTTCTTTGATGCCCAGCTGATAGCCCCTCCGTTCATCATCGAGACGTACGAGCTGTGAGACCTGCGCCCGTCCACGTTCCTCGAGGCGTAGTCGGCATCCGAGTAGACCTTCAACGATGACCTCCGAGACCCGTACGTGAGCCTCCAGTCCATTGTGGACACCGTGTACGCCAGCACCCTCTTCAATGCTGACCAGTGCTGCCTGCCTGGGTTAGCAGCGTACTGGGCAAGCCTGACCACCGAGAAGGACAGGTCGGGTCTCGTCAACAACATCACCCACAGCAGCCCCCCCAGCAGCTGGGCGTAAGGTACGCCGACCATCTCCCTCCTTTCCTCCTCCGTCTGAGGACTCTGGGACTTGCGGAGGATGAGGCTCGGGTCGAGCGGGATCGTGAGCGGGCTGGGGTTCTCCATGTGGTACTTGGTGGCGAGGGACGAGATGTAGGGGCGTTGGGACAGGCTGAGAGTCCTTCTTTCTCGGTCTCGAACAATCTCGAGGCCCAGACAGAACTTCATCTCTCCGATGTCCTTGACCGTGAATGCTGACGAAAGACGGGCCTTGACCTCCTCCAGAATGCGTCGTCCGCTGGCGAAGAGCCCGAAGTCGTCCACGTACACCGCCAGGTGCAACACCTCTCCCTCTCACCTGATGGTGTACAGCCCCTGGTCCGCGTCTGACCTGAAGAATCCGGTGCCTGTGAGTACCTCGTGCAGCTTGAGATACCACTGTCGAGCGGCCTGCTTAAGGCCGTAGAGGCCCTTCTTGAGCCTACAGACCCAGTCCTCCTTCCTCTTCTCTTCGAAGCCCCGAGGCTGAACCATGAACACCCTCTCGTGCGGGTCGCCGTGGAGGAAGGCTGTCTTGACATCCATCTGATGGACCTCCCAGTCCTCGACTGCGGCCTGGGAGAGCAGAGCACGAAGGGTCGTGAACTTCACAACAGGTGCGAACGTCTCGTCGAAGTCTTCCCCAGGTCTCTGGCCGAACCCCTGCGCAACGATCCGCACCTTGTATCGAACAGTCTTCCCCCGTGCGTCCTTCTTCTCTGCCAGCACCTCTCTGCAGCCAACGATGTTGACTCCAGGCGGTCGTGGGACAAGTTCCCAGACCTCGTGCTTCCTCAGACTGGCCATCTCTGCCTCTGCTCCCTTCCGCCACTCGTCCGCGTCCGGTCCCATCAACGCCTCCTTCAAACGCGTAGGTACGCACTCTTGGTGTGCTGCCGCTAGAGCGAGGAAACGTTCATGGTTGAGGCTGACTGTCGTCGGTTCGGGTTGCGCGAACAGGGCTCGCAGAACCCTCCTTGCGTCGTCGTTCACCGGAAGTTCGTGAGTCTGAACGTCATCCGGGAGAGATGTTAAGCTTGGGACACAAGGAGATTGGCAGTCGAGATGAGGAACGTCCATTTGGGGGGCTGGACTGATGACAGGTTGACCCCCGACTTGGCTTACTAGCGCACTCCTTTCGTCCAACCCATCCTCTTCCCTAACCACCACCTTCGATTTCGACCCATCCTCAAGCACCTCACCGACCACGACAGTCGCCATCCGACGGGACTCGTAAGCCGATCTGAAGCGTGCTGGTGCTTGCCGTGTGCGTGCTGGGTTCCGTCGAGGTGCTGATCTGTTGTTCGTTTGGGGGGAAGCAGGTCCATCTCCTCCTTCGTCGACCGCCCTCGCAGGACCGACCGCCTCTCCCTCCAGTCCGGCATCACTCACGTCCTCGTCCTGCTCGCTCCCTCCGTCTTCGATCTCGTCCTCGCTGCGAACGAGGGCCTCTGCCTCGTCCAGCTCATCCTCTTCCTCTCGTTCCATGGCCAGGACCGACCCGTCAACCGAACGTCGAGATCACCCGAGACACCCTCAACAAGGTCATCCGGTAAGTCCTCACCTCCCTCCATCTCGAGAGCTAGCCGGCTGCGCCGGCAGAGCTTTGCGGGGTCGCCTGCGGGCAACAAAGTGCCGTCCGATGGGACGGCGGCACTTTGTCGTCCCCTTCGCCCCCGCGCCAACGGGAGACTCGCACTCGGCTTCGCCTCGTCCTCGTCTCCGTCGTCCGCCGATGCTCGCTCGTGCTGAGACGGGAGGGGCAGGGAGGCAGGGGTTTCGTCGTCGTCGTCGTCGTCGTCCATCTCGTTCAGGTTGGCCTTCTCTTTCGACCAGCATTGACCCTCCTTGAACGTGACGCTTGACGACCGAATAGCACGCCTCGTCTTGGGATCGTACACGATCCACGCCTTCGTCCCGTCGTCCTGCTCGCCGTACCCGATGAAGATTCCTCGGACGGACGTCGGGTCGAGCGCACGTCGGTCTGCTCCAGGTACGTGGTAGAAGGCTACGCACCCGAAGACCCTCAGGTTGTCGACTGACACCTTCTTCTATTGAGAGAGCGGAACGAGTCAGAGAAGCTACAGAGACAGATAGCAGGTCAATGACAGAACGGTGACGAGCTCTAAGGTAAGGATGGGACTGACCTCAGCCGACGAGAAGTGGACTGAGGTCTCTAGCTACGAGGGGAAGAGGAGAGGATTTACAGAGGGGAAGAGAAATAAACTGCATGTGGGAGCCTCGCCGCTGCGGCCACCCGCCGCTCCTTCTGCGCCCCGCGCCGCGCTCGTCGCAACTCCAACATCTTCCCCGTCCACGCCTCTTCAGGGATCCCACCACGCACGAACGTCCGGTTTCGAGCAAAGACGAATGACTTGGCGGCTGCCCCCCAGAACGACGTCCCGAGGTTGGCCTGGAGAAGGAGCGTCCTTGTCCCTTCCTTGACCGTGCGTACCATCCTCTCTGCCTGTCCGTTCTGCTCAGGCGTGTGAGGAGTCGTGTACTGAGGCGTGATCCCTCGTCTCTTCAGCATGTCGACGAATGCCTGTGACTTGAACTCGCCGCCGTTGTCCGACCGTACGACCTTCGTCTTCCGGCCATGCATCGTCGCCGACTGGTCGAGGAAACGTTCGAAGTACGCCCTCGTTTCAGACTTCATCTTCAGAAGGTAGAGCTTGACGAACGCTGACGACTTGTCGACGATAATCAGTCCGTAATGGTGGCCACCTCTCGACGTTGGCAGTGGTCCGAAAAGGTCCATTGAGAGCAGCTCTCCAGGTTCGAATGTCGTAGGCGAGGTCGTTGAGGTCTTGAACGTACGTCTCGTCATCTTGCCGAGGGTGCACGAGTCGCAGCTGACGAATGTGTCGGGGTTCATCTTCTGGCCGTCGACCAGGGCACATGTTTGGAGGAGTGCGGTCATGTTGACGTGTCCGAACCGACGATGTACGAGGTTCTCATCCAAGCTCTTCGTCTCTTGATGCTGACTAAAGAGGGCATGGTCGTTGGCAGGTCGGACATCCCATGCGTACATGCGGTCCTTCGTCGGTACCACATCAAGCACTTGTTGTTGAAGTTGCGACGAGCGCGGCGCGGGGCGCAGAAGGAGCGGCGGGTGGCCGCAGCGGCGAGGCTCGCATTTGCAGTTTATTTCTCTTCCCCTCTGTAAATCCTCTCCTCTTCCCCTCGTAGCTACTTCCCCTCGTAGCTAGAGACCTCAGTCCACTTCTCGTTGGCTGAGGTCAGTCCCATCCTTACCTTAGAGCTCGTCACCGTTCTGTCATTGACCTGCTCTCTGTCTCTGTAGCTTCTCTGACTCGTTCCGCTCTTTCAATAGCTTGAAGGTGACGAGGGATCGACAAGCGGGGACGCTGTCCGTCAGTCAGCAACACTACCTTGAGGACCTCCTCAAGAGGTGGAAGATGGAGGATTGCTCACCGAACAAGACGCCTCTTGCTCACAAGGTCGAACTCCAAACCCAACCTCAGCGCCTAAGAAGATTCGTGGGAGACTACATTGATCGTACCTATTGGACAGCAAGCAAGCTACAGAGGTATGAAGCGTGAGCAGGCAGGCCACTAGGTAAATATGAAGACAAGAAAGTAACACACCTCAGCCCCTGAGAAGATTCGTGGGAGACTGGGGTGCAAGACGAGAGAGCAAAATAAAAGTCTGAAGAGGGAAAACTAGATGAAAAGAATCAAGTGGGAATATCTATGGTGCGCCGAATTGCCTATCTAACAGAACAACCTGTCCATGGCTACCTTCGACCGAACTCTACGTAGACGGCCGTGAATTGCAAAAAGGGATCAGAGGAACTGGATCAGTGCGACACGGAAGAAGCGCATGTACCTTGCCTCTGTCATCTCCTCTGACGAGTGGTCCTTGTCGGACAGAATGGGCCGGGAATCAGGACAGGTTCAGTACCTCGGCACGTCCCCAAAGTCAAACCCTGAGCATGTTCTACGCGTTCGGGAATGCTTTCTTGGAGCGCGGAATTTTCGCACTCTGAGTCTCGCTAGTGAGCTGGGTGGGACCGAAGGGACCTTGGTCGGACTTCAGTCAGGCGGAGTCGCAGCTGCAGCGAAGGCGAGACCAGTGGAGCGTCCCCTGCCAACCGTCTCCTCTCCCACCTGTGTAGCTCGCGTGTTAAAGCGGCTCTGAACAGATAGCATGAGTGACCTGAACGGCTGCTTGCTCACAAGGAGGAGGAGGAGAGTCGATGGCTGGGCAGGAGCGGTGGGCTGCTGCGCTTGCACGCGTGGGCTCGCTCTCCGCCGAAAAACAGCTAAAGCGCACCATCTGCTCCTGCGTTCGCCTCTACCCACGACTCCCTACACGCCAGGATGGTGTACCTTGCTGCTCCCGCAGCAGCCGCACTCGCACTCGCATCTGTCGCCGCAGCTGATGCGCTGTCGGACGACCTCTACACGCTTGCAGGAGGCCCGATCCGACAGATCGGCCTCTTCCAGGCCTTGCTCGAGCAGCACGAGCAGCACACCCTCGCCTCGTCCCTCGCAGACGACGGGTAGATCTCAGCCCTTCCACATGTACATGAGCTGGATCCTGACTCTCTTCTCTTGGTGCGGTCACAGAGTCCAAGTCTCCTTCGCAACGAAGAAGCTGTCCTACAAAGCGCACTGTCACTCGCAACCGGTCTCGCATCAATCGACCGCCGAAGACGTCCACCACGGCGACACCTTCTGTCAGAGGTATTGGTTCGACGCTCAGTACTTCAAGGAGGGAGGTCCGGTGTACGTTCTGGACGGAGGAGAGACCAGTGGCGAAAACAGACTGCCGTTCCTCGATAAGGGCATCATCCACCGTCTGGCTCAGGTCCGTGTCCTCTTCTGTCTTCAACTCACACTCCTCAGCTGATGCTGTTCCTCCTACATTTTTCTACAGGAGACGAACGGTCTCGCAGTGGTTCTTGAGCACAGGTACTACGGAGCCTCCTTCCCGTACTGGCCCAACGCGAACCTGTCGACCGACTCGCTCCGGTTCCTCAACAACTATGAAGCGCTCGAGGACTCGGCGTCCTTCATCCGCGACGTCTCGTTTGAGGGTATTGATGGCAAGACGGGGCCTGTGATCTACTATGGGGGGAGTTACGCGGGCGCGAGAGCAGCTCACATGAGGTGCGTCCTCGCGACTGATCAGTTTCGCCCCTGCCTTCTTCCTCCTCCCTTCTTCGCCATCCTCGAGAAGGACCACGTTTGACTGAGCACCGTAATCTCGCTCAAATCGCAGGGTGCTCTACCCCGACCTCGTCTTTGGGGCAATCGCAAGCTCTGCCGTCACGCACGCCGAGATCTTCTACACTGGTCCGTCCTTCCTCCCCTCCCCGCATCCAACTCTCTTGCTCATCGCACAGTATCTTTTCGACAGACTACATGGACGCCATCCGGCAGTGGGCGCCCAAGGACTGTGTGAGCGCTGGACACTTCACACTCACGGCCGTACACGCCTTCGCGCTGACGCTCTGCTTCACGCCTTGCCCCCGCAGATGCGCGACCTCGTGACTGCCATCGAGGTCATCGACAAGCACCTCGACGTGGGTGGATTCCCTGCAGAAGTCGTCAAGGGCGCTTTCGGTCTGGCTGAGCTGGCAGACGACGAGTGAGTCCCCCTTCTCCCGTCATTGGCCCTCGCCTGCAATGCCGGAACACGTCCACTGAACCCCCTTCCTCAATCAGCTTCGCGTCCGTTCTCTCGAGTCCGCTTGGCTACTGGCAGGCTCGCAACTGGGACCCAGCCGTCGGTTCTGTTAAGTCTTACGAGTTCTGCGACATCCTCACCGCCAACCCGAACGACAACAAGGACGGGTCCGAGGCGCGACGGAGGGAGGTCGTAATGAACTATGCCGAGTGGATCAAGGCGTACGAGGTTCGAAAGTGTCCTGGATGGAAGGAGGAAGGTAGCGTTGCGAAGGTGTGTCCTGTTCCTCTCTTTCCCCTCCGACGTCTGCTGAACGCGCGATGCTCCTACCAGTGTTTCTCGACGGAGGACGACTCCAAGTTCCAGGACATCTCGATCAAGCAGACCTGGCGAGCCTGGCTCTTCCAGGTTTGCACCGAGTGGGGGTACTTCCAGGGCGCTCCTCTCGAGGGACCTCGGATCGTCTCGAACCGACTGACGCTTGAGTACACCTCCAAGATCTGCCGTCAGGTCCGTCGCCTCCCTTCCTCCCTCTTTTGCCCCTGATGGGCCCTTAATGAATTCAGCTTTGGACACTCCTCAGGCTTACCCTAAGGGGGAGTTCATGGAGGTCCCTCGGTGGCCCAACGTCAGCGTCGTCAACGACCTGGGGGACTATGCGATCAAGGCCGATCGATTGGCCTTCATCGACGGAGACTGTCCGTTCTCATTCTTTCCTTTTCCACTGGCTCTCCTGTACTGAGGTGTGCGTTTGGCTGGGATGACAGCCGACCCTTGGAGACCGGCCACTCCCAACTCAGATCACGCGGAGAAGAGGAACGACACGATGTTGCGACCGGTCAAGATCATCAGCAGTCAATCATCCTCCAACTCCTCGTCGTCTCCTCACGCTGACCGTCGTTGTATCTTGCTTGACCAGATGCTGTCCACCACTTTGACGTGCGTCCGTCTGTGTCTCGAAATCTGATCGCACAGAGACTGACGCGGGCACTTTGGCCTCCCTTCGCAGGAAAACGGTCTTTCCGATCCCTCTATGGAGCCCAGGCGGATCCAGTATGTTCCACACCTTCCCTTAAGAACTCTCAATCAGCGCCTGATCCTAGACTTGTCCTGCGCGCTCGCAGGAAGATCCACGAGGAGGAGATCGAGTTCATCAAGGCTTGGCTCAAATGAGGGAGTAGAGGGGACCTCAACGAGAGGGCGTGCACACTCAGTTCTCCGGAGAGCGCTTGCACAAGGAGATACAAATGCGCTCTGCTCAGCTGCTCTTCGTTCCGAGCAAGTTCTTGCGAATCTGGCAGGATCAAGTGGCGCTCGACGATGACGGAGTCGAAAGGATATGGGCGTACGCTGACCACAGACTTTCTCTCCTCCCTAACCACAAGCCAACGTCCTTGCTCGGATCAGGCGCGTTCTCCTCCGACCTCAAACCGTGATCCAGTAGATCTGACAAGCAGCCTGCTCTTTGACAGTGCATGGTCCCTCG
This sequence comes from Cystofilobasidium capitatum, assembly GCA_014825545.1. Classification (NCBI taxonomy): domain Eukaryota; kingdom Fungi; phylum Basidiomycota; class Tremellomycetes; order Cystofilobasidiales; family Cystofilobasidiaceae; genus Cystofilobasidium; species Cystofilobasidium capitatum. Next base: position 15,814 of record MVAJ01000050.1, on the reverse strand, counting down.
CCTGGGCGTGCTCGCCCTCCTCATCGGCTCCCTCCGATCGACCCTCTCAGCCCTCGCCTCGCCCGCTCCACCGCCGCTGGAAAGGATCATCGCTCCCAAAGAACATGCGGGACTGTCGGTCAGAGACGACGTCGCAGTTGTACGAGGTGTTAACATAGGAGGGTTCCTTGTAACGGAGAGCTGGTACGTGAACCCTCGGCTTGGCAGCTGGCTCCTCTCTTCCTTCGCCAGCTGAACCTGACTGTACTGTCCCGCGTCCCTTCAGGATCACCCCTTCGCTGTACCAGTCTAAGGGTCTTTCGGGAGACGTCCCTGACGAGTGGACGATCGGCGTTCAGCTGGGAAAGGAGGATGCGCTGAGCCTTCTGAAGGAGCATTGGGAGCAGGTCCCTGCAACTGCCTGTCGACCCTGCATGGAAGTTGCAACGCTGACCACGCCAGCTCGACCTTCGCAGGACATTCTACACCAGGGACGACTTCGTTGACATCAAGGACGCCGGTCTGACGCATGTCAGGATCCCGATCGGCTACTGGGCGGTCGACGTGCTGGAGTCAGAGCCATACGTCTCCGGTCAGTACGTGAGTTTAGTCTTCCTCCCCTTGCCCCTTCTTGCCCTGGTTCTGACCCGTTCGCTTTGCTTGCATGTGTAGCCGTACCTCATCCGCGCCGTATTATGGGCACGAGAGCTGTCGCTGGGCGTCATGATCGACCTGCATGGGCTACCAGGGAGGTGCGCAACCCCTCCTTCCTGCTTCTCAGACGGCCACCGCATTGACTCGATTGGTCTCCGTCCCCACGCTCTTTTAGTCAGAACGGTCAAGACAACTCGGGACGGGACGGACCAGTGGAATTCTCCAACAACGCGACGAACGTCCAACGGTCGCTCAACGTCCTGAGGAACCTCACCGAGGAGTTCACTCAGCCGGTCTACGGCGGCGTTGTCCAGAGTACGTTCGCAACGATTGATTTACAGTACCTCCTCGTGAAGGCTGACTTGCTGCTATGTCCGCTCCACCAGCCATCGAGGTCATGAATGAGCCTCGGCTGTACAACAACTCGACGACCTTCACCATGGCCTTCCTCAAAGAGGTCTACGCGTTGGCCTCCGACGTTATCCGCAACGCCTCGTCCAACGGCATGACCGTCACCATTCACGATGCCTTCTGGAGTCCGTCGTACTGGAGCGACTACGACCCGTCCTCCAACTCGTCTTCCGACGGCGGTAGTTCGCCCGACTGGCTCGAGCTGGACACGCATCAGTACTACGCCTTTGCGCCGTACGAGAACCTGCCGAGGACGGAGATTCTCGAGCGGATCTGCAACGTGTCAAAGGTCCTCAAGCAGCCCAGCTCTGGCATCCCCAAGACGGTCGTGGGCGAGTGGAGTCTCGAGAGCGGTAGGTCGCCCTTTGATCGGCTCCTTCGTTTCTCAACTGGAACTGACCTCGATTCCGTCTCTGTTTCTCCCTTGCAGGGTCCCCTCCCAACGCCAGCATTCAAGACCGAGGGTTGTCGCGCGACAAGCGGACCTGGCTCCGACTTCTTTTTGAAGCGCAACTCGCCGCCTACTCGCCCACGGCCAGCGACCAGTCCTCCAAGGGCTTCTACTTCTGGACCTGGAAGACACAAGTCAGTCCTCTCAGTTCCCGTCTTTTTGTTCGAAAAGCCCCATCTGACTTTGTTGCGCCCTGGGTCGCCGCAGTACGACTACGTGACCTGGAGCTACCGTTCGGGCATCCAAAACGGCTACATTCCTTCCGACGTGTCCAACTCGAGCCGGCTCGTCTTCCCAGTTCTTACGGACGGCGCCAACGCCGGCTGCGTCGACTCGACCTTCAACTGGACGGCACCCGTCCGAGCGCAACCCGACGTGTCGGACGGCGGCGGCCCAACGTCCTCCCCTCAGCTTGCAATCTGCATCTGCACCACTTTTGCCTCAGTTCTTGCACTCTCCGTCTAGATGCTGCCGCCTTGCCCTTGTGCCGTGATTCTTGTAGATGTGGCTGCGATCTAGATAAGATGTACGTCCTGAAGATAGTCGGAGGCAAAGGAGAAAGGGTGGAGGGCTGCAAGCAAGACCTCCGCCACAGCGGAAAACATCCCGTCCGCAAGCATCTACAGCGGCCCAACCAAAGGCATCGTCATAAAGAGCGAGGAAGCAAGATGCTGACGGGGAGGACCTCCCAATCACATCTGACGCAGCTGCAGCCTTTTGCATTGCTCTCGTCGCAGACCAGCCCAGCTCCAAACCCGTCCCTTCCTTCAATCTTCCTTCCCTCCCTCTTGCTACCACACCTCTTCTCGCCCTCATGTCGGATCCCTCCACAGACCTGCTCGTCCAGATGGCAGCCCTTGCTCTCAAGGGGAAGGTCGTCCTCATCGTGAGTAGCAGCTTCTTTCATCCGCGACGTAGCTGTCCCTCGCCTGATCTCTCCTCCCCTTCTCCTCAGACCGGCGGAACAGGCGGCATCGGCAAAGCCATGGCTCGCATGTTCTCCTGCTCTGGTGCCACGACGGTCGTCACCTCGACGAAGCAGGAGAAGGCAGACGCCCTCGTCAAGGACCTCCCGGGCGTCAAGGCCTACGTGCTCGACATCCAGGAGCAGGAGCAGGTCGAGCAGACGGTCTTGAAGATCAAGGAGGAGGTTGGATTGATCGACATCCTCATCAACAACGTGAGCTCCTCCTTCTCCTTTCACGCTCCAGTGCTCGATTGACGTTTCACTGCTCCGTGCCCGACAGGCGGGCTTCGCCCTGGCTGCCACCCAGCCCTTTTGGGAGCAGGACATCAACAGCACCAAGGAAGTTCTCAAAGTCTCGGTCAACGGCCTGATCTACATCACCCACTCGGTCCTCAAGCACCACATGATGAAGAGGGACGACCAACCTCGAGGGACCATCGTCAACATCTCGTCCATCACCGGCCACCAGGCGCCCCCGCAAGCCTCATTCGAGACGTCTTACCACACCGCCAAGGTTCGACTTTTACCCTGTGCTCATCCTCGGCTACCTTCTCTGGTAATCAACTCATCCTTTCTCTCTACTGCAGGCTGCCGTTGAAGGCTTTTCCAACGTCCTTCGGAACGACACCCTGGGCACCAACATCCGCGTGCTCGTCCACCGACCAGGGACGTGCAGGACTGAGTTCCACGAGCGCCGAAAGGGGTACGACAAGGAGGCGACGGCCGCTACGTACGGTGGCCAGAGACCTTTGGACCCGGAGGACATTGCCGTCGGCGTGCTTTGGCAGACCATCCAGCCCGAGAGGATCTCAGGTGCGTCTCTGCACCCCTCTTCTTCTGGCACTCCCATTTCACGAACGGCTGCTGACCCAGCCCTCTCCCTCTCTCTCTCCTCCGCAGTCATCTTGATGGAGACTCTGCCGAGTGCTCAGAGGAGTCTCTACCAGTGCGACCACGACTACGCCAAGCGAAACGGGCTCGAGTAATAAACCTCTTTGGACGGCTCTTCAATCTTGCAACGTCTCAAGGACAGGCGCGGGCTCCTGTCGCTGCTTGTTGGAGGTCAGAAGGCATGAGATCATCAGGAAAGGAAGAAAGAGAAGGGGCGTTGATCAGAAGCGGTGAAATGAAAGAGTCCGTACAGCGAAGGAGAAGAAGATGGCGCAAGAGATCGAAGGGGCAGAGAGTCTGTTCACTCTCGCAAGTTGGACGATCGTCCCTTGGCAATTCTGAACGCGTGTCGTTTGACCCGCTTCATTCTCCGGTCGAGCACGAAGGGCGACATTGAGTTCAGTGCACTGGATAAAAGAATGACAGACTTAAGAGGGAGGGGGGTCAAAGCGAGAGGGGGCGGAATGGAGGATGCTCGGGAGGGGACGAACGGCAAGGTAGGGGCAGAATTTTGCAACTTCTTGGGGTTGAAGCCCGACGTAGGTCCTCGAGCCGGGCCGGGAGTATGCACATCGGAATCCGTGATCAGCGCGAGATGAGAGAGAGGGCGAGGTTGTTTGTATCAGACTTACGTGCGCAAACAACGTGTCGGCGATGAACGGAGTCGACGACGGCGCTGACAGACCACTGGCGTCGGCCGCCTCTCGAGCAGAAGCGGACGGGCCAGCGGTGTTTCTCAAGACTTCCAGCTCCCGGACGCGAGCAGCGAGGACAAGGTCCCTGAAGCGCGGTCGAGAAAGGGTGTTGGGGGGGGGGAGGACCAGTCAGCCTCATTCGACACGCTGTCAGGCTGGACAAAGTGGAAGGCGTGCCTCTCGAGCGCCTCTCCGAGAAGGGCCTGCATCCTCGCCTCCTTCTCCTTGGCCTCCCTCCTACCGCGCTCAAGCTGTTTGGCCATCTCCCTCTCTCGCTTCTCCTCGTGCTGATGATCGGCAGACGTCTTCTAGGGTCGCTTGACGTCGTCGACCTTTGAGGAGTGGGCGGGGAGATGGCTGGATTGAGGAACGAACCTGAGGTGATCAGTAGAGCGCCCCAGACGAGAGACGAGACGAAAGGACTCACGGCCTGTCTCAGTCCGCATGGTTGTGTTCGTTCGCGAACGACTCCTCCAGGTGTGCGATCCGGGTGATGAGCGAGTGCATCATGTCCGAAACCTGTCCCTCGTCCGTCGACCGCATCACCCTCATCGAGTCGCCAGACGAGGCCGATCCGAACAAGGACTTGAGGTGATCAACTGCCAAACATCCAAAGCGCGCAGACCATCTTCTGCTTCCAAATGGGCGAACGCGAAGGAAAGACGACGCACCCTGGCGCACGCCGAGTCTCGTCCGAAGAGACTAGCTTCGCGATCTGCTCGTCCCGCGCCTGGCCTCCCTCGCGTTCTCGACCAGACCTTAGACTGCAGACACTGGATAAGCAGGAGGAGTGCTCGTCAGCCCTGGTTGTCTAGGAAGAGAAAGGAACGGGAGAAGACTGACCAGTGATCGCGCACTTCTGCAACAACTTGCTCGCCACGTTCTCGTCGCACAAGCCCAAGATATCCTTAGCCACCCCGATGGCGTCCTTCTTGTAGTTTTTCACCCTGATCTCGAGGGCTTCCATCCGAGCGCAGTCGCCGACTGCCTCGCCTTTCAGGCTGCCCGTGCTCCCGCCTATCGTCAACCTTCTCTGATGCCCTCCCCCTCCTCCTCCGCCAACCGGTGCAGCCCGATGGACAATTTCCGTAGCCGATGGAGGCGGGCCGGTGATCGACACCCTCGCCTTGCGTGGGATGTGCGTCTCGAACGGCAACCTCTGGCCCGGGTCGACGTTTTCGTCGTTCGACTCCGAGGAGGCGGAATCGAGCTCGACGGCAGCTTGGTTGGACGAATGAAGAGGTACTGGTTGGGGACCTTTGGTCGGGAGAGGGGAGGGGAAGATGCGCGGCTTGGTGGATTCTCAGATGGACGAGCGGGAGGAGGGACGGGAGTCTGTGGGAGGAATGGTGGACATGTTGACCGACGAGGGGAGAGTCTGTGAGGTCGGAGCAGGAGTAGCTCAGACGCGATCAGATCTACTGCTCAGCCAACGAGACGGTCGAGCACTCACTTGTGTCAGTGAGGGAAGGCTCGGCGAGAAGAGGGAGAGATAAGGAGTGAAGGAAGGACAGGTTGCGAGGTGCGTGTGGTTCGCTAGGCGGTGGGAGACAGCAGGTATGAGAGTCAGAGCGGTCAGCCAACTTCTTCCAAAATTCAGGCGCGTCCGCACGTCAGTGAACAGGGGTCAAGTTGAGAGAGGAGAGGTCGAGTGAAGGACGCGTCGGAGACGGCCACTCGTTCAACGAAAGCAGGATCCACGCCGTGCCGCCCACCTCCCCTCCCATCTCTTGCCACTCTCTAGGGACCATCCCATCCTGTTCACAAGCTGGCCTCCCTGTGAACCGTCCTTTGTCGATGTCGACACGGATCTTGCCCAGCTGAAGAACGCGCGCGGCGGGTACCTGTCCGCAGCAACCCTCGATTCGGCCGACGTCATTCCTGCCTCCTTGCTGGGCGACGAGCCAGCATCGGTCCGCATCAGCCTACGAGGGTAACGGTCAGCCATCGCGAATGCTTGCTTGCGGCACTGGGAGGGCGGGAGGGAGAGGGCGAGGGTGTCTCAAAAGTGTCGCTGGGCTTACGTCAGCGGCCAGCGCACGACTCGCCATCTCAAGAGTTCAGCCCGGCCAGCACCCTTTCACTTTCCCTCTACCCCCCTACCCCTTCTCCTTTTTCTTCAGTAGGACCTCAATCATGTACGTTCTGGCACTCTGTTCCTGTCTCTCCAGATCCCCTTCCTCGACTCTCGACGTTGGCACGCGACCAGGGAGCTGTCCTGCGCTTCCCTGCGTTCCACCACCCTTCCTCGTTCCTAAGTGCCACCTGGCACTTCCTTCCGATGACCCAGCTCCTGCTCGCAGACACTCAAAGTGCCATCTCTTAGACCGTAGAAACTGACTCCTCCTTTGTATTGTCCGTTTTCTCTGCGCCCGCCTGCCACCTGTCGCTCGTTCCCGCGTCCTCGCGCCTTACCAACGTTTTCCCACTACTCGCTCGACCCTCTGCAACAGGCGGTTCTCGACATTTGCCTCCTCGGCCTTCGCGCTTGCGACCGTCGCCATGGCCTCGTCCTCGGACGTCATCGACGTGAGTTTCTTGCTCCGACTGTGTTTCTTGCGCTTGTGTCAAGTTGCTGATGGTGCGCGCGACTGGTTGTTCCTTCTAGCTCACGGCCAAGACCTTCAAGAAGGAGATCGCGAAGGACTCCGGACTCTCCCTCGTTGAGGTCCGTACTGCTCTCCGCTTGCATCAGTCATAGTCGCAGCCTGCTGACAACGTGTCTACTGTTCCATCGCAGTTCTTCGCCCCTTGGTGTGGACACTGCAAGGCCCTCGCCCCACACTACGAGGAGGCCGCCACCGCCCTCAAGGACAAGAGCATCAAGATTGCCAAGGTCGACTGCACTGTCGAGGCTGACCTGTGCCAGGAGCACGGTATCCAGGGTTACCCGTGAGTAGTCGATGACTGGACGTCGCACTTGACTCTTTTGCTGACACATGTGACCCCCCTCTGCGCGTCCTGCCCACAGTACCCTCAAGGTCTTCAACGCTGGCGTTGCAAGCGACTACACTGGTCCCCGAAAGGCCGACGGCATCATTTCGTACATGATAAAGCAGAGCCTGCCTGCCGTCACCGAGATCAAGGACGACGAGCACGAGACCTTCAAGACCGCCGACAAGATGTGAGTTTTGTCAGCCTGCGCTCCTTTGAGGCCAGGCAGAGCGCTGACTGTGGTCTAAATACTTTCCTCCTGCAGCGTCGTTGTCTCTTACACTACCTCTGGATCCGCCCCCGACGCCTTCACCAAATACGCCTCCTCTGCCCGTGACTCGTTCCTCTTCGGCCACACCAATTCCAAGTCTCTCCTCGCCTCCGAGTCGATCGACAAGAATCAGATCGTCCTCTACAAGTCGTTCGATGAGCCCTTCCTCTCGCTCCCCGGAGACCTCTACAAGGGTCTGACCGCCGAGTCGCTCGGTCTCTGGGTCAAGGAGAACTCTGTCCCCACCCTCGGAGAGATCAACCCCGAGAACTTTGGAACCTACGCCCAGGCTGGCAAGCCCATCGCTTACATCTTCACCGATCCCACCGACAAGGCCACGAACGAGCCTCTTCTCAAGTCGCTCGAACCCATCGCTAAGCAGTACAAGTCTGAGCTCTCGTGGGTCTTCATCGACGGCATCAAGTTCGTCGACCACGCCAAGTCGCTCAACCTCGACACGTCGGCCTGGCCCGGATTCGTTGTTCAGGACCTCACTCTTCAGGCCAAGTACCCTCTCAAGAAGGCTGTCGATGCTGCCAACGTTGCCGAGTTTATTGCCGCCTACATCGAGGGCGAGGTCGAGCCCGACGTCAAGAGCGCGCCCGTTAAGGAGGTCCAGGACGAGTCTGTCTGGGACCTTGCCAGCGATGAGTACGAGCAAGTTGTTTGGGAAGACGGCAAGGACAAGGACGTCTTTGTCGAGTTCTTTGCTCCTTGGTGGTCAGTCTTCCAACCACTGTGCCTCTTCTTCCTTATGATGTTCAAGTGGCTGACGAATCCTCTGCTCGGTTGCATTTGCCAGTGGACACTGCAAGAAGCTCAAGCCCATCTGGGACACGCTCGGAGACAAGTACGCCGCCATCCCCTCGGTCCTGATCGCTAAGTTCGACGCTACCGTACGCTGCATCCAACCTCTTCCATTCCGTCCGTGTGACACTCTCTGACTGAATCCTTCCTCTTCGATTCAACAGGAGAACGACGTCCCTCCCTTTGAGCCGTTCAAGATCCAGGGCTTCCCGACGCTCAAGCTAAGGCCCGCGGGTTCGGACGAGTGGGTCGACTACACCGGCGACCGCTCGCTCGAGTCGCTTGTCGAGTTCCTCGAGGAGAACGCCGCTAGCGACCTGACGGCTAAGAACGTCAGCGAGGCCAAGCGAAGCGTTGTTGAGGATGAGGAAGAGGAGGAGGTCAAGGAGGAGAAGAAGGCCAAGCACGTCTCGGATGAGCTCTAGAGAACTCAGCGTCGAGAGGAGGAGGGAGAGAGAGCCGGAGGGATCTCTTGTGTTGCCAGATGGAAAAATGATATTTTGCAGTCTGTTTGTTCGTTCGTGGCCGCAAAGTGAAATGCTAGATTTCGATTTTCGGTTGAGCTCGGGCGGTTGGAAGTCATCCTGGTCAACCTCCAACTCCCATAGCCCCCTCTCCTGCCGCCCCAACATGTCCTACAGAGCTCGCGGAGGGTCTTCCAAAGCCCAAGCTTACTCGGGCAAAGGCCGAAACAACTCTGCCGGTCGACCCAAGCACCACGAGGACCGGACGGCCCAGCTCCCCAAGTCGCTGCTCGAGCAGATCGAGGGCCCGTCCGCAGACAGCAGTGAGTCATAACCAGTCGCCTTTCTGCCCTCTACAATCTGGACTGATGTGCTTCCTCATTCTACTTCCCGCTTGCGCTCCAGGCCGACGAGGAGGCCATGGTCAGCTCAGCCGTAAGGACGAGAGGAAGCAAGCCCGTTCGTCGACTAAGGGACCCTCCCAAGCTCGACCCAAGTATACCCCTTCCAACGATGTTTCGCAACCCTCTCTCTCTCTCTCCCCTGCCGACTCAGCCTCTCACCCCAAAAAGCGCAAGCGGCCTGAGGAGGCGTCCGCCGGCGAAGGCTCAGGGTCCAAAAAGCTGGCGACCTCTACCTCGACTCCGCTCTCGAGACTCGCCGGCAACGAGCCCAAGAAGAAGAAAAAGCTGCTCACGTCGGCAGAGGTGCTCGGGACAGCTGGCGGAGGAGCAGGAGGAGGGGGTCTCAACTCGGCTGAGGCAGAAGACGGCGAGATTGCGTGGTTGGAGTACGCCCTTGGACGAGGCAAGTGGAAGAAGGGCAAGGGCAAGGCGAAGCAGAGCGCGAAGGACGACGAGGACGACGAGATGAGCGATGGACTGGACGGTACGTTCCTCCTCACTCTCCTCGGCTTTGCAGACCTATGGTTGGTGCTGACCGGCGTCCATTCATTGTGCAGACCTGCTGGGCGACCTTGACCGGCTCGACCAGGACCTCTTCGGCGGCATGGGAGGGAGCGGCAGCGAGGGTGACTTCGGGAGTGACTTCAGCGAAGAAGACGATGCTCCTGACGAGGAAGGAGTGCGCCATCTCGAGGAGGAGCCTTGGAAGGGGATCTCAGACGGTGGGGGAGACGTCGACATGGACATGGAGGACCTTCCGGACGACGACGACGACGGGCAACCATCAAGCACTCGATCGCCCTCCGCTTCCCCACCCCCTCAACTCGTTCCTGCCGTCCCTGCCCCTACCTTGACCGAGTTGGCTCCCGCTTCAGCGCCCACACCAGGCAAGTACGTCCCTCCGGCCCTTCGAGCTCGAAAGGCGGCCGAAGCCGCTGCTGCTGCCGGAGGAACGTCCGAGGCCGACCTCAAGAAGAAGGAGGAGATGCTCAAGGTGGAGAAGACGGTCAACGGTCTCCTCAACAGGCTTGGAGAGAGCAACATTGAGGCCATCCTGGGTGATCTGGAGGGCGTGTACCGCAAGTACCCCAGAAACAGTGCGTCCTCTTTCGATCCTTGTGCTCTTGGACCGGTCGCTGAACCAGCAGTCTCGTTTTTGCAGACGTCACCACTGCCATCACAAACCTCATCCTCGGCACCATCTCGGCGCACTCAAACCTGCTCGGATCCTTCGTCGTGCTCTACGCTGCGCTTGTCGCCGCTCTCTACAAGATCATGGGCATCGAATTCGGTGTGTCGTTTCCCGGACCTCGGAAAACTCACGACTCGGCCGTGCTGACATCTCCTCTTTCTGATGTCCAGGTGCAAGCTTCATCCAGTCTCTGACGCTCCGCCTCATCGAGCACCTCAGCGCCACTCTCCCCTCCAACGCCGAGGACGACGGATCACCAGCCGGCAAGGAGTTCCTCAACCTTTTGGCCCTCATCGCCGAGCTGTACAACTTCCAGGTCACCTCATCGGTACTCGTCTTCGATCTTGTACGCAAGTTCTTGGAGGAGAACGGATTGAAGGACGAGCGGAGCGTCGAGGGTCTACTGCGGATTGTTCGAAGTGAGTCCTCAAACCCGACTTGCCGCTCCTGACCAAGCTTCTGATCGCGTTCTCTCTTGACAGACGCTGGACCTCAGTTGCGGTCGGACGACCCTTCTTCGCTCAAGGAAATCATCCTCCAAGTCCAGGAGAAGGCTGCCTCGCTCGACTCCGACTCGACCAATTCGCGGACCAAGTTCATGCTCGAAACGCTGACCAACTTGAAGAACAACCGGGTCAAGGCTGCGCAGGGTGGTGAGGCTACGTCGGAGGCGACAATGCGGATGAAGAAGTTCCTCTCTGGTCTTGAGAAGAAGCGTTCCGGTGCTTTCTTCCCTGCCTTGCTTTGTCCTCATCTACCGAGACTAACTGGCCCTTGCCCTCCTCTCTTGCCAGTGCTGGCCCACGAGCCTCTTCGAGTTCCTCTGGCCGACCTTCTCTCGGCCGACAGTAAAGGAAAGTGGTGGTTGGTCGGCGCCGCCTGGGCTGGAAACCCCCTCGTCGACAACAAGCCTCAAGCGGGAGCGATGGTCGGCGGACTGGCCAAGAAGGTCCTTGAGCAGGAGGACGACCTCATCGTACTTGCTCGAAAGCAAGGCATGAACACCGACATCCGACGGAAGGTGTTTATGGCCATCATGGGCAGCACGGTGAGTCTCGCGAGTCACCTTCGCACTTCGTCAACGACCAATTGCTGAGATCATTCCACTGGCTCTGCAGGACTTTGCCGACGCGCATACCCGCTTGATGGACCTTGGTCTGTCCGACGTTCAGCAACGGGAGATGATCAGGGTCATCTTGCACTGCAGCGCCAACGTCCGTCCTTCCTACCCTTTGTGCATTCTTCCTTCCCTCGTGCTGATCCCCACCGGGTCGCTTTTTCTGACCGTGCAGGAGAAGCTCTACAACCCGTACTACACGCTCGTCCTCGCTCAGCTGCTCCAGCTGCACTCCCATCGGTTCACCCTCCAGTACTCGCTCTGGGACTTCTTCCGAGAGATGGGTGAGGGCGACGTTGGAGGAACCGAAGTCGTCCGGGCCTTCAAGGAGGGCTCCTCCAAGGGATCCAAGGGATCCAACATCTCGAAACGACACGTTCGCAACTGGGCCAAGGTGTTTGGCTGGTCGGTGGCCAAGGACGGCACGACCCTCTCCATCCTCAAACCCATCAACTTTACCCGGCTCAAACCCCAGTCGACCAACTTCCTCCAGCATTTCATCATCGCCCTCATCTTCGCCTCGCAGACTCAGTCGCCGCTGTTCATCTTGCCGAGCACGCGACTGAAGGACCTCGACGCCCAGCCGCTGAAGGAGGCGATCATGAAGGTTGTCGCCCTCCAGTCGCTCTGCGAGGGCCTCCTCTACTTCTTGTCGACGGCGATGACGGACGACGGGGCGTGGCTGGTTTCGCTTGGAGAGGGTGAGAGACAGGTCGCTGTTTGGGGTAGGGAGGTGTTGAAGGACGAGTTGACGATGGGTTTGGAGGGGAGAGCCGATCAAGACATTGGAGAAGAGAACGACGACTTCTGAGATGTGACAGTTTTCGTTTTAAACTCGTCCCTTTGCCAGGAACGCGGAGAAGGAAGGGCTCTGTCGACGAGGGAGATGATCACTTGGAGAGGACGAGCGGGACGCGGTTCGGGAGAGAGACCGAGCGAGGCGAACGAAGGCAAGAGAGATAGTGCGCCTCTCATCCTCTTCCACACAAGTTCGACTCGTCGCAAGGAAGGAAGAAGGGCATGAAGAAAGGCAGATACAACGGCAGGACTGCAAAGGACGACGAAGAAAATAAGGGAGAGAAGAGAGAGCACAAAACGCAACTAGTGAAATAAAATGAACAGTGATCACCCCTCCTTGATCCTTTCTACATAAAACGACGGCCGCACTCCGTCTCTTCTCCCCTTTTCACAACTCCCCTTCCCCCGACTTTCCTCAGAAGAGCTCGTACCTCCATCCGAGGGCGACCATCTCCTCGGTCACGCCCCTCTTGACGACCTTGGCGATCTGCTCCGAGTCGCCCGAGTCGAGCTTCTTGTTTTCGGAGAGGACGTGCCACCTGTAGAACGTGAGGAGACACATGAGCGCCGTCGCGCATCCGAGGACTGGAGAAAGGAGCGTCGGTGGCATGTCAATGGACAAGACGGAGCAAGTGGGCTGTGACGCAGGAAGAACGCACGGGTTCCAAAGGCAGGGAAGAAGCGGGGCGCTCCAACGTAGGCGTAGGACATCGCGATGTTCGCGCAGCCTCCGATAGCGTTGACAAGGGCGGACGAGGCAGCTCTCTTGGGCGTGGGCCGGGCGAGATGAACATTTATGATCTTGTACATCCTGTAAATTTTTGACAAATCAGTCGGCGAGCTCGATCAGGTAGTGGAGGGCGGGTTGAAGAAGGAGGTATTGCACAAACAAGATCTGAGGGCCGACGGAGCTGAAGGGCTGTTTGCAAAGGGAGAGTGCGAGGGCCCAAAGGTCAGCCGTGGTGATCTGGAGCGCTGGAAAGGGAGTGGAGAAGGGGAACGTACCAAACACATCATGGCGAAGTATCGACCGCCGACGCTGACCGTTGAAAGCGAGATGACATACATGACCATCGCTGGAGAAAGAGAGGGATGGGAGGATATCAGTCAGACGCAGAAGCGAGGACTGGTTCGGGGTCGTACTGACAGATGCTGATGAGGACGATGATGGGGACGTAAACCGTATCCTTCTTGTCAGAGTACCTAAGCAGAGTAGGGACAAGTCGGTGTCAGCCAGCAGGGGTGTCGCAAAGCAAAGCCCGCGCAGCCCACCATGAGATTCCGTAGTACATGAAGCCGGCAAAGATGTAGCTGATCAGGACAGAGATGAGTCGTGTCAGAAAGCAGCATGTATCGAGACGCAGAGGTTGAGTAGACTGACGGAGGGGCGGTGAGAACGAGGGTCAAGATTCTGTCGTATCCGACTGTTTCGGTGGAGGCAGAGTGTGTCAGTCTCTGTCGATGAGCAGACGAAGGAGGACGGCACACTCACGACCCTGAACGATCGTGGGGAAGAAGTTGGCGATGGATCCTTGGCACTGAAGGAAGGAACAGGGAGATATGGAGGTCAGACCAAAAGATCAAGCAACTGAAGGGCCAAGAGAGACGGACCTGCGAGAGCATGTTCATGCCGATCAGCATCCACAGCTTGACGTCCTTGAGTGCAAGTACGAATCCCTGCAGGACCGTGACCTCCTCCGTTCCCTCAGCGGCACCCGACTCTTTCTCGATCCTCCAGACGGCAAGGTCTCGTTCGATGGGACTGAGCATGCGGGCGTTGTGGGGGTACTCGGGCAAAAGGAAGGCGCAGATTGCGGCGACCCCAACCGTCGCAGAACCCTCACTGAAAGGCCAAAATCCAAGCATTGTCAGTGGTGGATCGGAGTAGGGCGCGCAGGAGAGACGGCAGACTGACAGAATGAAAAGCCACTGCCACCCGTGAATACCGTGCAGGCCCTCCATCTTGAGGACACCAGCGGCGAGGAGACCTCCAAAAGCGTTTCCAAATTGCTGGGCAATGTAAAGCGCACCGATTCGCTTGCCAAGCTCGGCTCTATGGGACCGCGACGGGTGGGAGGGAGGGGGACGAGGAAGGGATGGGATGGGAGGGAAGGGGAGAGCAGGGGAGGGGATGGGACGGATCACGTCAGATCGTCGTCACGGCCGACGAGAGGACCCAAAGACGCCGACGCACCTGGGGTACCAAGCGGAAAGGAAGTAGACTGGAGGGCGAGGGTGGAGGTGGAGGGCAAAGGGGGGAAGGGAGGACGCGAATCGAACAGGTCAGCGAAGGAAGCCCCCCTCCCCACACACACACACGTCGGCAGACACCCTGCACCCTTCCCCCGCCCTCCTTCTCATCCAAACAAGCCAGAAGATTGACGTACTAGCTCCCGGGAAGAACACAGCCTTTTTTTTTTCAAGGAAAGCGCAACTGAAGGGTCAGGGCCGGCGGGGGGGGGGAGGGAGAGAAGGGGAGGAGGGAGGGCTCACCTCGACGATTCCAAGGCAAGCGCGGATGGTGACGAGCTGGGAATAGTTCTTGACGGCGGCGGTCGCGGCCGAGATGCCTCCCCAGATGCAGGCGCAAACGCAGATGTCTGTGGGTCAGGGAGACAACATTGTCAGCCTGCGGGAAAGGAGGAGAAGGAAAAGACGGAGGTTGCGCGAGGAGAGAAGTCCGCGCGAGGGAGCCCGGAGGCAGAAGACGCACAGAGTCCGGGCCGAGAGATCTTGGTGATGAGCAGGTTGGACGGGATTTGGAAGGGCAGGTATCCGACGAAGAGGATCGAGATGGCGGTGGCGAACTGCTCCGTCGTGAGGTTGAGGTCCTCCATTATTCCCTGCACCTTCGCAGCGCTGAGATTTTGCCTGTCAATGTAGTTAAGTATGTACAGTATTCCGATGCTGAGCGAGGGAGGGTCGTCAGTAAAGTGTCGAGGACGAAACTGACGAAGGGGGGCAAGGAGGAGTACGTACACTGGCCTGCGAACGGTCACGGGGCGCGCACACACCAGTCAGCCTCGTCTGATCAACCCTTTCCCTTCCTGCCCTTCCTGAAGACTCACAGAATGACCAGGTCCATCTTCCTGACTAGCTTCTTCGTCATGGCCTCGAGCTCTGCGGGTTCAAGGCCGCGCAGACTCTCTGGCTCACGTGACTCGCGCGCAGAGACGATGACGACGTTGCCGTCCTCGCCCTTGCCTTTGTACTCGATGTCCTCGGCGGACGAAGGGTCAACCTCGCCGTGCTTGGGTAGGGGGGTATTGGGGGAGGACATGTAGGCGGGAGGTTGAGTGGAAAGAGGTGTCTGAAGAGGGATGAACAGGCCGACCCATGGCAGGGAGCCTTTTAACTCCTCCTCCTCCAATCGGCTTGCGTCCGTTATCTCGAGAGTGTTTGCGGACTGCGAGGTCAGTTGGGCGAGGAGAGAGCGAGTCTGGTGAGTCTGGCAGCTGAGGAGGAGGGGTCAGCGTTGGCGGTAGATTGGCCAAAGGCGGAGGGAGGAGCTCTCGCGTCGTTTGTCTTCGCTCCGAACGCCCGAAACGCCTGCCGAGCCCTACTCGCCCCTCCTGCTCCTCGATCCCCTTCTACTATCATCCCAGATATTGTTCGCCGCGCTTGCCAGCTCGGCCTGCTGACCCTACCGTATGCTGCGCCTGGTCCCCTGCTGATCCCACACTCCGCACGACTGACGTCCTGCACCTCCTCCTCCTCCTCCTCCTCCTCTATCGGCCAGCACCGAGCACTGACAGCCATTGACAACCTGATTCTCCCCC